>JAXIVJ010000790.1:100000-178998 GCA_036785665.1 Chirona hameri
TGCCCGCCAGAGGAGATACGAGGAGCTGCAGAGGAGACGCTGGACGGGATGCCGGGGAAGGGTGCGTGCGGTGCGAAAGGGTGATATTGGAAACACTTTGCTCCCCTGCTGGGGAAGACACTCCTCGCGTGAAGAGGCTCTCGTTGGCGGTACTGCATTGACGAGCTGCTCCGTGTACACCGCTGTGAGGAACCCGGAGACATCTCCCCACCCTCGAGAAGATCGTCACGGGACCGGCTGTGAGTAGCCGGCTCCGGAGACATCTCCCCACCCTCGGGAAGGTCGTCACGGGACCGGCTGTGAGTAGCCGGCTCCGGAGACATCTCCCCACCCTCGAGAAGGTCGTCACGGGACCGGCTGTGAGTAGCCGGCTCCGGAGACATCTCCCCACCCTCGGGAAGGTCGTCACGGGACCGGCTGTGAGTAGCCGGCTCCGGAGACATCTCCCCACCCTCGGGAAGGTCGTCACGGGACCGGCTGTGAGGAGCAGCTCCCGGAGACATCTCCCCACCCTCGGGAAGGTCGTCACGGGACCGGCTGTGAGTAGCCGGCTCCGGAGACATCTCCCCACCCTCGGGAAGGTCGTCACGGGACCGGCTGTGAGTAGCCGGCTCCGGAGACATCTCCCCACCCTCGAGAAGGTCGTCACGGGACCGGCTGTGAGTAGCCAGCTCCGGAGACATCTCCCCACCCTCGAGAAGATCGTCACGGGACCGGCTGTGAGTAGCCGGCTCCGGAGACATCTCCCCACCCTCGAGAAGGTCGTCACGGGACCGGCTGTGAGTAGCCGGCTCCGGAGACATCTCCCCACCCTCGAGAAGATCGTCACGGGACCGGCTGTGAGTAGCCGGCTCCGGAGACATCTCCCCACCCTCGGGAAGGTCGTCACGGGACCGGCTGTGAGTAGCCGGCTCCGGAGACATCTCCCCACCCTCGGGAAGGTCGTCACGGGACCGGCTGTGAGTAGCAGCTCCCGGAGACATCTCCCCACCCTCGGGAAGGTCGTCACGGGACCGGCTGTGAGGAGCAGCTCCCGGAGACATCTCCCCACCCTCGGGAAGGTCGTCACGGGACCGGCTGTGAGTAGCCGGCTCCGGAGACATCTCCCCACCCTCGGGAAGGTCGTCACGGGACCGGCTGTGAGTAGCCAGCTCCGGAGACATCTCCCCACCCTCGGGAAGGTCGTCACGGGACCGGCTGTGAGTAGCCGGCTCCGGAGACATCTCCCCACCCTCGAGAAGATCGTCACGGGACCGGCTGTGAGGAGCAGCTCCCGGAGACATCTCCCCACCCTCGAGAAGGTCGTCACGGGACCGGCTGTGAGGAGCCGGCTCCGGAGACATCTCCCCACCCTCGAGAAGGTCGTCACGGGACCGGCTGTGAGTAGCAGCTCCCGGAGACATCTCCCCACCCTCGGGAAGGTCGTCACGGGACCGGCTGTGAGTAGCCGGCTCCGGAGACATCTCCCCAACCCTCGAGGTCGTCACGGGACCGGCTCAAAATATCACATACTTGCTTCGAATGGTGGGCAGACGAGACCACCCGACGACCCGCACCCGCCTACCGCACTCTTGCTGGTGGCACGTGTGGTGTACTAGAGAAGACCGTCTGCAAGCGGCCGACACAGTAGTTGGCACGGACGGGTCGGCGAGGCTGGCACCGATAACGGAGGAGCTGGAGCGGAAGTATGAGAGAGAGGAAGAGGTCGCAAAATCGTCCTCATCCAAGTCCTGGCTGGCCGCCTACAATGTGTGTGTGTGTGGGGGGGGGGGGGGGGGGATTATGTCCTGAACGGGGCTCTGAAACTATTTCAGTCCCTACCCGCACCGTCATCGCGTATCATCAGAATCTACCCAGATTCCCAGCCTGCCCTCCCTCACCCGCCCGGAAGCCTGGCTCTACTGCCCGATGCAGCAACTCCCATACGGGGTCTGATCCCATCTACATCTGCCTGTTGCTAGTCACACGATCGACTTTCAGTGGGTGCTTGCCGCTTGTGCACGCGGGAGTCGAGGGCAACGAGGTCGTGCGTGGCGTGGCAAATAGACCAAGGGAGAAACGAAGAAAAAGAGGCACTGCTTTTCCGCAGCACGAGACGCCGAACTGCCTGGTGGCAACCAAGGCACATCTCAAATGTCACCCAGTAAGAAAGTGGATGGACACTGGACAGCGACAGCTCCGCCAGGCACTATGTCATTGGCCCAGGCCAAGTACAGCTTAATGACAATATTGGCCTTAGCAAGCGGCGAGTCGGTGAAACTGGCGCAGCTCTGCAAGGGACACTTTCTCGTGCTGAGAGATTACCTACACAGGATCGGCTTGGATCCTGATTGGAACGGCACGGACTACAGAGTGTCACTGCTGGGCGTCTGAGAACCTGTATCATTTTCTGACTGACTGCTGAGCGAGAGGCGGGCTGCGGCGTGCCGTCTTCTGCGCCACGGCACGAACCTATCGGAGGCTGGGACCTCCGAATGTGATGTTGCCCAAGAAAACAGTTTTTCTTGTCTCATGCAATGTTCAAAATTCCCATAAGATGGTGACGAATCTGCTACCCCGAGTATAATCTGCCATGACTCTGGCTAGCTCTCTGCCGCACCAAGCGCTGTCATCCAGGAGCGCATACAATGTAAAACACAATTTCAACATGTTTTATTATGCAGGTGGAGGGATGTGATGCTGCAAGCATACTCCAGTGTGATTCTAGGACCTACCTACCTATGTTTCAGGAAATGAACGGGAATGAACGGGCATGAACGGGCATGAACGGGCATGAACGGGCATGAACGGGCATGAACGGGCATGAACGGGCATGAACGGGCATGAACGGGCATGAACGGGCATGAACGGGCATGAACGGGCATGAACGGGCATGAACGGGAATGAACGGGAATGAACGGGAATGAACGGGAATGAACGGGAATGAATGGGAATGAACGGGAATGAACGGGAATGAACGGGAATGAACGGGAATGAACGGGAATGAACGGGAATGCATGGCAATGCATGGCAATGCATGGCAATGCATGGCAATGCATGTGAATGCATGTGAATGCATGTGAATGCATGTGAATGCATGTGAATGCATGTGAATGCATGTGAATGCATGTGAATGCATGTGAATGCATGTGAATGCATGTGAATGCATGTGAATGAATGGGAATGAATGGGAATGAATGGGAATGAATGGGAATGAATGGGAATGAATGGGAATGAATGGGAATGAATGGGAATGAATGGGAATGAATGAGCGCAATGACACAGCTTTTCCCCTGATAACAGAATGAATGAAAACTCCCAGATACAGTTTTGCCTGACATACTGCTTTTTCCAGACAGTTTTGGCGATATTTGAGCCATTTTTTCTGGAATGCAAAAAGTTTTTTTTTAAATTACATCCTTTCCAATGGGAAAACATAAAATTAAACCTTCGCCAGTGCAGGGTCCGATACCTACGTGACCGTGCGGGGGGGGGGGGGGGGGGGGAGTGTACGGACCCCCCCCCCCTGGCGTTTCGCCCCCTAATTGAGCTAGAGCTTCGATTCAAAGACGAACATGTTGCTTGTGATGAGAGGAAGCCGTTGGTACCCGATTGTATGGTCCTGGGTCATTAGGTGACCTCTGAGGTTATGTCAATTTGGATGTCATCAAAATTATGCATGTATAATATTGAATTGTAATCTAGCTAGAATCGTGAATCAGCATATAATTATGCAAAATGAGTGCCAAATTTGAAATCAGCATCACAAAATGTCCTAGAAACTACCAGTCCAAAAAGGTAATTTCAGGTCATCAGAGGTCTGTGACCTCAGTTGCCCTGTGAAAGTGCATGACCCCAGTGGAACATATAATTATGTAAAATGGATGCCAAATTTGCAATCAGCATCACAAAATGTCCTAGAAACTCCCAGGGGCCAAAAAGGTTATCTCTGGTCATTGGAGGTCACATCGCAATCTCAGTGGAAACCATAAATGTCACCTGTTAACACCTGTGCACATGCTCCTGCACAATAAACACTTGGAAACTGCACAAGTTATAACAAGCATCAATACTACAGGATGCCATCTGTGCCTGCCATGACCTTGAGAAACAGGTCACATAGGTCATGGGGCATAGAAATTTGAAATTTTCAGAGTATGTGTCAAAATTGTTCAAAAGTAGGGTACCTGGTAGGTACTGAAAGTTTCATCACAATCAGTTGATAAATAATGAGTTATTCACACAACACAAAACTGAGGGGTGGCTATGCTATGGCATCCCCTGCCCCCCCCCCCCCCCCCCCACACACACACTGGTGAGGGTTGAAAACATCAATGAATTCAATATGATGGTATATCATATCCTGTCCAAAGCTTATAGGGTAAACAATCATAACCACAGACACATCCTAACACCTGACTTTTCATGCCATTGGCGATGTAGTGCATCAGTATCATCTACATGACGAATAGCATGACAAGTTGATTGTTAGGATGTGTCCGATGCTACAGTGGTTGGTACTGGTAGGGCAGGCATCACACTTCTGTACACAACACTGTAGGTAGTGTGACAAGCCTGAACAAGTGGCAGGCGGTGCAGACGGCTTGATGACGTCATTGGGAGGGTCTACTTAATGGTGTAGGCTTGTTTACTAATCAATCAGACTTAATGACATATGCTTGTTTACTACTTAATCAGACTTAATGGCATAGCCTGTTTACTACTCGATCAGACTTAATGGCGGAGTTAGGTTATGTTAGGTTAGTTTAGGTACCATAACCTAACCTAACCTAACCCAGCCATTAAGTCTGATCGAGTAGTAAACAGACCTATGCCATTCAACCTGATCGAGTAGTAAACAGGCCTACGCCATTAAGTATACTCTCCCAATGACGTCATCAAGCTGGCTGCACCGCCCGCCACTTGTTCAGGCTTGTCACACTACCTACAGTATTATGTACGGAAGTGTGATGCCTGCCCTACCAATACCCAGTTGTCTACCTTATATGAAAGGCTTGGAAAGTCTTTTGCTTTTCCTGAACAATTTTGTTTGGCTATAAAACACCAAGCTATGGCTTTGGTCATTGTGGAGATTTTAACCTAGCGCTCCAGATGTTTGAAAAACATGGCTTTCTTGCTTACGGTGGCAGACTGTGTATTGACAATCAGGAACAGGTCAAGTTCAAGTTGATGATGATTTTGGTTTAAGGGCGCCACAGCTACTAGGCTATGTGGAGTCAATTCAAGCTCAAGTTAGAAAATGGCACAGAATGGGGTCATAATGACCATGGCATAAACCCACAGCGTTGTAGATGTTACAAAACCACTTCAAGACACTATTATGTATCTTTTATGTTAATTAGAATGTATCTTACCTAACAATGTTGAAACAATAATATTTCTGGAAGCTGTCATGACTGATAGTTCACCACAATCATCAACATATCTATGCAGGAAGCTACACAGGAAAAATAAGGATTGTCCATGGTGTCATTGGAACAATGACCATATATTTTAGGAGTGGAAATGCTGATGAATAATAACCTAACCTGACCTAATCCTACAGCGTAAATAAGTTATGTGACATAATAGCTGGGCCGCCGTAGCCCGTAAACACAGTCTATACTTGTCATATCATGGTTGGTCGTCATCAGCTGGCATGTAAACAAAGTTTGGCAACAGGCGAGGTGACAGAAGCGGCGATATATTAATTATTGAAGTTAAAATTAGTTATAGTGCAAATGTGTTGGGGAAGACATCCATAGTTACTAAATGTGATATTTGCTATCAATTGGTAGGTATATTAAAGGGATTAACTAATAACTAATGGTAAGTTTATGGCTAAAATCACCCAGAATGGTGACTAAATGAGAAAGGGATACACTCCACACCACATTACTTGTTCAAAATATAGGTGAAAATACTAAAGCTAATCCAAAACAATGTAACGGTATATATAACATGGGTGACTCTAGCCTACACCTACCTTACTCAGCCTGGATTTTTTCAAGAACCTGAACTCAGTATCAATATCTCCAATTCTTAAAATGTATACAAGATGACTTCCAAGCCAGTATTTTATCTACCGTGCTTCCAAGCAAGAAGTTAAAAAGAGTCTTTCACATTCAATCAAGGCTGTATAAACCAGGTAGAACACTCCGGCCGAAAAAGTGGTGACAAATACTAATTTAGTAGCCGCGACCCCGGAGTCGCTGTGACGTAGAAGGCGGGGGACGCGGCCGGCCGGCCGCCGTACACAACGCGTGCCTGAAGTTTAGATCGCGCTTAGTTTCTTTGTTTACCGGTAGATTGCAAAACTTGTAATATGTAATATGTCAAAAATCAACCGCTCTGCCGTATGCCGCTAAAAAATGCAATTATACAAATATTTGCTGTTGTATCTGCGCAAAGTTCAACGATTAGGTACGGTCGCCCCGGCCGACCGCCGCTCGAAATGATGATAAGTGTATCTTTGATGCCATTATCCGGCGTGGAAAATGTGAATGTATCGCAATGAATTGCCTAAGGAAACATAAACCTCATCAAATATATTGTATTTGTTTGGCATTGCTATTCCTTCTCGTGACATAGCACAGGCGCGGATCCAAGATTTCGGTCAGGGGGGGGGGGGGGGGCACATACAAAAAGTTGCGCCCTACGCACGCTTGGTGGGCACGACATGGACGCGACCCGGGCTCAGGAGGGGGGGGGGGGGGGGGGGGGGGCTTGGGGCTCCCATGCGCCCCCTATACTTTTCTTATAGGTGAATCATCGATAAATTTATGAAATGGTATAGGATCTGAATCGTTATCTAGATCATTTTGTTTTGCATGTCAGTCGTTGCTGCACCCCCGACGGCGCAAAAAGGCATCTTGCTATGTCCTGTAACTCATAAGTCACATTATTATCATTTATTTTTAGTAATGACTAGACACTTGGCAATTTGTGTTAATTAGTGCAAGCCACCCACAGGACAGGACCAGTAGCATTAGGTACTACTCAGTGGCGGCGGATAGGGGGGGGGGGGTGAGGAGGGAAACATATGATTTTGCCTCCCCATAAATTTGTAAGAGACTAGAAAATCCATACTCCAAGAAGTTGGTTCGATTTTTCCTTTTGACCGAAACAATGATCCATGGCGGCCCTGATGTGCCCCCAGCCAGCCTGATGGGCATTCTAAGACCGACAGAAGGCCGACAGAAGGCTCCGTCGGGCTGAGGTGGACCCTCGGTAGGCCATGAAGTCTCAGGCCCTCAGAAAGCCTGAGACTTCGACATTGGCCTGTCCGACGTTTTTTTGCGATCATTTAGAGGCCCTGCAAAATATAGTGGCCTAAATCCGAGGAGATACCATTTCGCGTTTTTTTTTTTGGGGGGGGGGCTTTGGCCGTGGGAGGGGCCCTTTTGCCGGGGGGACCCTCTGGGTTTCTCCCCCCCCCCCCATCTGAAAATATGATCCGCCGCCACTGGTACTACTCATAATGGTGTCTCAAAACCTAAATAATACCGATATCAGTCACATTGGTATGGATTGTCTAGTCTGTTCAGTGGCGGATCCAGGGGGGCCGTAGGGGCTGAAGCCCCCTGCCTTAGAAAACGGCGCCATTTTTGTATAGGATTTGCCGGCGCCGAAGGCACCGTAGCGTTTTCGGGAGGCCGCCAGGGCGCCCTTGCGTCTACCAACAGCATCGTAGCACTCTTGGAAGGCACCCTGGCACCCTCAGAAGACATCTTGCCGCCCTCACAACGCATTATGCCGCCCTCGGAAGGTACATCGCCGCCCTCGGAAGGCATTATGCCGCCCTCGGAAGGCATTATGCCGCCCTCGGAAGGCATTATGCCGCCCTCGGAAGGCATTATGCCGCCCTCGGAAGGCACCATGCCGCCCCCGTCACCGAGGAAATATGCCGCCCTCAGGCCTGAAGCCCCCTGCCTTAGAAAATCCTGGATCCGCCCCTGAGTCTGTTTATATAAGGTGATACAATCTATGGGTTTACGTCCTTTCGCAGATGTCCTTAGCTAAAGAACGCACAGATTTGGGTGTAAATTTTTAGCTTATGAGGTATTCTGGGAAAATACTGCTATGTTGACAGATACAATTATTATGTCGGCTTTCATATACACCTTTAAATATTGTTTTATGCTTCATAAAAATAAGTAAATGCTTAAAAATACACACGCACACAAGCCCGTACATTGCCAGCGAACCAATATGGCGAACCCGTTGAAATGTAAACAAACAATTCTCCCCCGCCGCACGTCATCACAGCCTGACCAATCACCATCGAGCTTGCTCAAGATTGGTTAGTCAATACTAGCTGATAGCCAAATATAGCTTATGAGCAGATCCGATAAACACGGCCAAGATGCTGGAAGCTGCTCGCGGTTGTTACACTTTTTACCAATCTTGAAGAAGCGGAGTACACCCCCCTGCATTCAATACTACACGACGACGAAGACTCTCACTCTACCCCAGTTCTGTATAAATCAGAGTACTTATATAATGAGTAGGTTCAAGTTTGGCGACTGCCATGGCTATGTCACGCCTGATCCAAACTAGAATAAACTAATTATGTTACCATATGACTAATTCTGGTATGGTTTTTGGAATAGTTCATTTTCTTCTAGACTTTCAACTATATAGTAGGATATGGTAATCACATCGGAAAATATCTGAATAGAAAACGAAATATATTTAATACAATTTTGTGTGTATTCGAATTAAAATAATATTTAAAGTTCATTGGTACATCAATTTTATTGAAAAATGCCTATAAACACCATGTTAACGATATATCACAATTAGTCAGCTCTACCACATCGGCATTCGGCATCTTTACAGCTTTAAAGGGAATAGTTCACCTTTAACATGGAGTTTTGGACTGAGACAGCAGATTTGTAGAGCAGATCTAAAAATGGGTTGTGGTGAAAGAATTACCTCCCTACGTTAAGTAATTTCGACACAGGACTAGTGGGCCCGGTTTCAATTCCGCTGTTCCGGGCCACGATCAGTTCCTTTCGCTCGCCGCTCGCCGCCGCCGGCTCGCCGCCGTAGGCAGGTACACTCTCTGGCACGTAGTCTCTGGTCACGACGCCACGTTAATATCCGCTCAGCCGCCCGGGCGGCACGACGGCCTCTTGTCAGAGACTGTACTTGGCGTCAGGCGGAGCGGGGAGCCGTAACGCCTGCTGCTATCGTACGATTTCTCGTGAAATAGAAAGAGAAACTTATTTCTTTCTCCACATATATCCATCAGTTGTCCAAACCAAACTCATATTCGTAGTTTTGAGCTCAAGATGCACCGTATGGTTGAACTTAGAGACAACTTTCAAGGTGACCTATTTATTCCCTTGAAAAAGTTCACCTTCGGAATTTTTTTAAGAACACGATTTTATTCTATTTTTTAATACAGTTTCTTTTTTTCTTTTCAAAAATGGTCCTACATCGCGCCAATTCAGGACAGAAGGTTGTAAATTATTAATGTTATGGTGTGCGTTATTGGTCTGCGCATGCTCAGACCAGTGCTGGCACTCTCAGACGGTACGGTATATCATATCTGCGCCGCATTCCTTCGCCAAAAAGTCAAATATCTTCGGCTGGAGAGTCTTTTCAGCCAAGAAAAGTTGCAGATAAGGATTTCTCAACACGGGCTACAAAACTGCTATTTCAGTTAAAAACCCATGTTGAAGGTGAACTATTTCCTTTAAAGGAAATAGTTCACCTTCAACATGGGGTTTTGAACTGAAATAGCGGTTTTGTAGCCTGTGTTGAGAAATCCTTATCTGCAACCTTTCTTGGCTGAAAAGACTCTCCAGCCGAAGATATTTGACTTTTTGACGAAGGAATGCGGCGCATATATGATGTACCATACCGTCTGAAAGTGCCAGCACTGCTAGGGAGCATGCGCAGACCAATAACGCACACCATAAACTTAATAATGTACGACCTTCTGCCCTGAATTGGCGCGATGTAGGACCATTTTTGAAAAGAAAAAAAGAAACTGTATTACAAAATATAATAAAATCGTGTTCTGAAAAATGTTCCGAAGGTGAACTATTTCCTTTAAAGGGAAATATTCACCCTTTTCCACAAAAATGGAAGTTTGCATTCAGGCCGGAAATTTCGAAGCACCAGGCCGCCGCCGGGCTGGCCAGGCAGCGGCGGCGCCCCGCCGGCCCCGCGGCGGTACAGTCTCTGGCAGGGCGTCGCAGCGGTTCTCACCAACTTGCGGCCGGCGCGGCGACGACGATGTACAGCCCCTGACAGCGGACCCCGCTCCGGCGCGCCGTGCGGGTGGAACATGCCTCCACTCGACCGAGAATTGTGAACGATTGGAGTGTCTCAGCTAAAAGCAGAGGCCATTCCAGGAATCTTGAAGAAACGAGCTTCCCATTGAGCATAAATACTTGTATCCATCTCTCTTAGATAACAAATTAAAGGGGCAACTACCAAGCCTCTTTGCGTTGCCTTAAAGGAAATAGTTCACCTTCAACATTAGTTTTAAACTCAGATAGCAGTTGTGTAGCCCGTCTTGGGAAACCCCTATCTGCAAGTTTTCTTGACTGAAAAGACTCTCCAGCCGAATATATTTGAGTTTTTGGCGAAGGAATGCGGTGCTGGCGAAAGAATGTTGTACTGGTTTTAGCCCGGGCAGAGGCTATACCATCAGCCAATCAGCTTGCAGCTGGTGCTAGTGTAAGATTATTATGTGACGCACTAAATTCCAAGGCTACGTTGGGGTGATGGCTCGGGCCTGAGAGGGTCAACGGCGGGGAGCCGGCCGGCCGAGTCGCACGTGACCTCAGACGGGGAAACCCTGGCGGCTGAGCTAAGGAGCGAGGGCTGGTAGATCGGGGCATTTCTCGTGGCGGCCTCGTCGGGACGACATCTTCAGATTTCTTGTCCCCATCAAAATTAACGCTGCGACACTCAGGTGTCGCAGAAGTCCCGACACTAAGTCCAGAGCTCTTTCGAAGTATAAAGGTCAGTGGGTGCGGAGCGCCGTGATCTTAGCCACGCTCTGGAGTCCCACATTAAAATGTCTATGGGCAAGGTGCGGTCTGAGCGTAGACGGGTGTGGTGCAGCGCGTAAGGTGTGAATTGGGTGTGACGGTGAATAGTGAGTGTGAGAATACCGGAGATGCGGTAAGGTGATGAGGATTCGTTGTGACGGTGGAAAGTGGGTGTGAGAGAACTGGAGATGCAGTAATGTGGCGAGTTGTTTGTGAACGAGTGTGGATACCTGTGAATGTTTATGTGCATAATGAGGTGGTGTGTGTGTCGGAAGCGTGGCAAGGTGGTGTGTTGTTTGTGTAGGTGCGAGTATGGAAGTTTGTGAAGGAATGTGTGTTGAGCCCCAATATAGAGTTGAGGAGAACGAAATATTTCCCCGGGAAGCGAGGAATGCCAAACTGATCCACGGTGAACGCTGAACGACTTATACGGGCTGCTAGTTTAATACACCCGGGTGACAGGCGGGGCATGTTAACGTAATGGGTATTAAAGGACTAAGTTCACATTCCGAAAAAAAATTCAGAACACGATTTTATTATATTTTTTAATACAGTTTCTTTTTTTCTTTTCAAAAATGGTCCTACATCGCGCCAATTCAGGACAGAAGGTCGTAAGTTATTAATGTTATGGTGTGCGTTATTGGTCTACGCATGCTCAATGCAGTGCTGGCACTCTCAGACGGTACGGTATATCATATATGCGCCGTATTCCTTCGCCAAAAAGTCAAATATCTTCGGCTGGAGAGTCTTTTCAGCCAAGAAAAGTTGCAGCTAAGGATTTCTCAACACGGGCTACAAAACTGCTATTTCAGTTCAAAATCCCATGTTGAAGGTGAACTATTTCCTTTAATGTAACGGAGGGACGGGATGCTGGAGGCTATGCATGGCCGCCAGCTAACCGGGTTCTCTTACACTAGCAAGCGATCGCCGGCCGCCGGTTGGCACATCTCCAATGCGAGTCTATCTTTACGCGACTACTTTCGAATCTGATTGGCTGAACCATTTGTTTACATTCGCGTGACGTCAGGACTCTGACTCAGAGAGTATGCATATAGTTTTGATAAACAATACAAATTTACGGCCTGCTGTCCTGAATCGGCGCGATATAAGGCCATTTTTGACAATATAAAAATAAATTGTATTACAAATATAATCAAATCGTGTTTGGTAAAAATGTCTAAGGTGAACTATTTCCTTTAAAGGAAATAGTTCACCTTCGGAAATTTTTCAGAACACGATTTTATTATATTTTTTAATACAGTTTCTTTTTTTCTTTTCAAAAATGGTCCTACATCGCGCCAATTCAGGACAGAAGGTCGTAAATTATTAATGTTATTGTTCTACCGTCACGTGTTCCGGTCCCGGGTATCCATCAACACAGGCGTCACAAAGGTAGCACTGTATTCCGGTTAAGGGACAATACGCTCGGCTCCTTGCTGTACTGCGGCGCGCGCACGACTCCTCGATCCTGCCGCTGGCATCCGGTCAGGTGGCGCCACATACCATAACACTGCAGTACGGTAAACAGTAAACACCGAATCGTGCGCCAAAGGGCACACGACACAACACTCTCCTCCCCTAGATCTCTCCGATCAAGCGCTTCGGCGGCACAGGCCGCCGACCCGATCGGCGCTGCGGGTTAAACAGACCACCCGCCACGTCGTCTCTCACAAGAGCCTCACTCAGGCTCTCCCCGGCCCCGCCCTCTACGGCGCCCCGGCCGGCTCCACTCACACCCTCTCCGGTCCCGCTCACAGCGGCACCCCAGCCAGCTCCGTTCTCACGCTCACTGGCTACGCCAGCCCCCTCACTGTCTCTAGCCACTCCTCGGTCCGGTCCGCCGGCCGCCGCTGCTCGGTCAGCTCCGCCGACCGCCGCTCCTCGGTCAGCTCCGCTGGCCGCCGCTGCTGGATCTGCTCTGCTGGCCGCCGCTCCTCGGTCAGCTCCGCCTGCGAACGTGTCGGCGGCGCCAGTCCCGCCAGTCGGGCCCGGTCCGGCCGTCCTGGCGGCCGCCGCCTGTTGACCGGTGTTGCCTGGCTCCGCCCGTATCAGCTGGTCAGCGTGGCGGGACCAGAGAGCCTCGCCGACCGCAACCTCGTATGAGACGGGTCCGGTCCGTGCCGCCACAGTCCCTCGCTTCCACTTCTGTGGGCCGCTGTAGCACCGCGCCCACACCGCGTCTCCGATGTGCAGCTCTCTGTCCCGACCTCCTGTAGCCGCTCTCTGCCGCTGCTGCTGTTCCCGCATCCGCCACTCCGGATCAGGCCGCAGCAGGTCCAGCCGCGTCCGGACGTTACGGCCCAGCATCTTCTCCGCAGGAGACCGTCCGGTGGCCGTGTGCGGCGCCGCGCGGTAAGCTAACAGGAACTTCTGCAGCCGCCGCGACAGCGAGCCTCCGTCTCGCAGCGCCGCCTTCAGGCCGCCCTTTGCCGTCTGCACGGCCCGTTCCGCTGCCCCGTTGCTACTCGGGTGGTAAGGTGCGACCCTGATGTGCCGCACACCATTACCGCTCAGGAACTCGGAGAACTGTGCAGACGTGAACTGAGGGCCATTATCGGACACCAGCTGCCTCGGCAGTCCGAAACGAGCGAACATAGCTCGTAGCTCTCGGATCGTACTCTCCGAGCCCGTTTCGCCCATCGGGACCACCTCCAGCCACTTAGTATAACTATCGTACACAACCAAGAAGCTGGAGCCCTGAAACGGTCCCGCGTAGTCCACGTGGATCCGCTCCCACGGTCCTCCGGCGGGTTCCCACGGATGCAGTTCGCTGTGTGGCGGCGCGCCTCGCTTGTCCACACAGTCAGCACAGTCGCGCGCCACACCCTCCAGCTCGGCGTCGAGTCCGGGCCACCACACGAACCTTCGTGCCAGGTTCTTCATCTTTGAACTGCCCAAATGTCCTTCGTGCAGCTCGCGCAGCACACGTGCTCGGAGCCGCTGCGGGATGACTGCGCGCCCGCCCCACACGAGACACTCGCCGTCCGTGGACAGTTCGTCCTGGCGCCGCTTGAAAGCCGCCAGCTCTGGCTCGACATTTCCGGGCCAGCCGCACCGCACGAAAGCCATCACCTTGGCCAGCACCGGGTCGCGTCTCGTTGCTTTGACCAGCGCCTCAGCCGTCAGCGCCGGCGCCACACCGTCCAGGTACAGCAGGTAGCTGCCGGTCACCGCCTCCCCGTCGATCGCCTTCTGCTCACTGCTGGAACACGGCACGGCCAGACGCGACAGGCTATCTGCCACGTGCATCTCCTCTGACCTCCGCAGCTCCACTGAGTACGAATACGCCGCCAGCTGCAGTGCGTAACGCTGGAGCCGCGCAGCCGCCAGGCTTGGCAGGTTCCTGTCGGGGCTCAGGATACGGGAGAGAGCGCGATTATCCACCACGAGCGTGAACTGGCGCCCGTAGAGGAATCGGTGAAATCGGCTCACTCCGTACGACACCGCCGCCGCCTCCCGCTCAACCTGCGCGTACTTCCTCTCCGTCGGTGTTAGAGTCCGAGACGCATACATCACTGGCCGCTCCGCTCCGTCCGGCATCAAGTGCACCAGCGCCGCTCCCACTCCGACGCTACTAGCGTCTGTTACCAGCTTCAGCGGTAGAGCTGGGTCGTACCGCTTCAGCACCGGCGGGCTCGTCAGCATGTCCTTCACCTTCTTTACCGCCGCTGAACACTGCCGCGTCCACTCCCAGGGGATGCCCTTCTTCATCAGTGCGTACAGCGGCGCCAGGACCGTGGACAGGTCAGGCAGCAGGCGTCCGAAGTACGTCACCGAGCCAAGCAGTGACCTCAGCTGGCTGACGTCCTGCGGTTCCGGCGACCTCAGCACCGCCGCTGTTCCGCTGTCCGTCGGGCTGATGCCATCAGCTGTCACCTTCCAGCCCAGGAACTCAACTTCTGGCACCATCAGCTTACACTTCTGCGATGCCAGTCGCAGCCCCTGCCGCTCCAGCCTGGTCAGGACCTCATCCAGACGCTGCAGCAGCTCCTGCTCGTCTTGTCCGAACACCAACAGGTCGTCCAGGTAACACCTGCACCCGTCCTGTCCCTCCAGCACCCGGTCCATCGCCTCCTGAAACAGGGCGCCGGAACTGGCGATCCCGAACGGCAACCTCTTCATCAGGAACTCCCCCCGGTGCGTGCTCACCGTGGTCATCGCCTGGGAGTCCTCATCCAGCTCCATCTGCTGGTAGGCGTGTCGCAGGTCCAGCTTGCAAAACAGACTGCCGCGGACCCCTGCGAACACGTCCTCCGGCGACGGCAGTGGGTGGTTTTTGACGATGAGCTGGGGATTAACCGTGAGGTTATAACTCGCGCAGAGCCGCACGTCTCCTGAAGTCTTCGGCACCGGCACCAGCGGTGTGCCCCAGCCGGAGCTCCTCTCAGACGGGTCCACCTTCCTGGCGATTCCCTCGCTGACCCACCGCTCCAGCTCCGCGTCCACCTGCGGCAACAACGCGTACGGCACTGGGCGCGGCGGCAGCCGCCGCGGCGTCGCTCCCGGCTTTAACGTGAGGTGCGCCCGCTGCGCCATCCTCCCCAGTCCCGCAGAGAACACCTCCGTGTGAGCCGCCTTCACTGACTCCAGTGTCAGCTGGCCGCTGGCACTGCCGATCCGGAAGATTGACTGCCAGTCCAGTCGTATCTCCCGCAGCCAGTCACGACCCAGGAGAGGGCGGTGCCCGGGCTGGTCGCTCACCACTACGCCGAGCTGTCTCTGCCGACCGCCGTAGATCACTGTCACCGTCGCCTCTCCCCGGACAGGCACCGCCTGCCCCGTGAACGAGGTTAGTTTCCTTGTCGACGCCCTCAGCTGCAGCCCGGGGAGGCTACCAGCTGGCACGATCGTCACTGGAGATCCGGTGTCGACCAGCATCTCCACCGGCCTGCCGCCTATCGTCACCGTGACGAGAGGCAGCCGGTCTCGCTGGCTGGGCAGAGGCGGCGACACCTCCAATACCAGGTCTTCATCTACCGAAGCCACCTGGCTGCGCAGCGGGCAGTCCCGCTTTAGATGTCCCGCCGCACCACACTTGAAGCAGCGCCTGGGCCTGGCCGGCCCGCTCCTGCTGCTCCTCTCCTGTGGCTCCCTGCCGCCAGGTCCGCGTCCGTAGGCCGGCCCGCCGCGTCCGCCGCTGGCCGCCGGGCCAGTCGGACCGGGGCCGTCACGCGCACGAGGCACGGCTCCCGCCGCTGTGCAGTCCCGCTGCCAGTGGCTTGTTGCCCCGCACCGGAAACAGGGCCCGCGTCGCGGCTGAGGCGTCCTCACCGCGTTAACGGCGGTGCCTTCGCCTTGAACTGCCGGTGCCTCCGCCACGCGCGCGCTAGCCAGCTGGGCGCCGAGCTGCCGCATATCACGGTATGCTCTAGCCGTCTCGCGGACCTTGGTGAGGGTCAGGCCGTCACCCTTCGATGCCGCCAGCTGCACCAGCTTCTCTTGCAGCCCAGCTCGGCTGCCCACTACGCACCTGTCGCGCAGCTCGCGCTCCACTTCCGCGGCTGAGTAACCGCAGCGCACGACCTGCGCCCGCAGTCGAGCCAGGAAGCGCTCCAGGTCCTCCTCCGGTCCCATCATCATCTGATGAAAAACCGACCGCTCCGCTACAACATTCTTCACGGGCGCTAGATAAGCGGTCAGCTTCCGCTTGAGTCTTTCGAAACGGTCCTCGGTCGGACTTCCCTCTTCCGGCAACGTTTCGCTCACGTCGGCGGTGTCCGGCCCGACCAGGTGCAGTAACACCGCACACTTCCGATCTGCGTCCTGGATATTAACCGCCAACAGGTACCGCTCAACGCCGCGAAACCACCTCTCAAAATCGTCACCCGACCGAAACGGCGCTACCGCCGGCAATTGCATGCCTGGTAAATCCATCATTTACCGCAGCGCACGCACCGCCAGTTCAGTCAGCTGCGCCGCCCGTCCGGCCGCCGCCGCCGCCGCCGATCAGCTGTCAGTCCCGTGCGTGCCGATCGCCGTCGTTTCCCACGCTCCGATCAGCTGTCAGTCCCGCGCGTGCCGACCGCCGTCTTTTTCCCACGCTCCGATCAGCTGTCTGTCCCGGGCGCCGCCGGAAGTTCCTGCGCGTGCCGAGGCGCAGTCGCTGACGTGACGTCACCTGCCGCCGATCAGCTGATCACTCCACCCGCCGGCCGGCCAAGGTCGCCGCCGCCGCCGACAGCGCCTCCAGCGGGCACTTGCCGCAAACCACGCAATATGGCCGCACGCCCCCGCCACTCCGAACAAGTGACACCGTCCCGGCCGGTTCCCGCGTGTCTGTACCAACACACCCAGCCTCCTGAGCCTCAACCCAGACCCCTGGCTCACGCACTCGGCTCACAAGCCACTACCCCTGGCTCCCTGGCTCGCTCTCGCAACCGCGAAGCCAGACGCCGATCCACGCAGTGACGCAGTCACGTGCTCCACAGCCAACCTGCAGCACATCCCCATCCGGTCACACAAACACATGGGCCACTCCGCGAGCCAACACACTGCCGATCCCCTCCACTTAGTGTGGCTCTCACTCGCGCTCCCGAGCGCCCAACACGAGTTTGCGTTTATTTACTCACGCCAGTCCAAGTCCGCGAGATCCGACCGAATCGTTCGCCGCTTCGAGCCGCCGCCGCCATCTTGACGCCTTGGTGCATCAAAACAAATGCCGGAAACCACACGATGCTAAGCCCGCATCTCGTCCTCGTCGCCAAGTGTTCTACCGTCACGTGTTCCGGTCCCGGGTATCCATCAACACAGGCGTCACAAAGGTAGCACTGTATTCCGGTTAAGGGACAATACGCTCGGCTCCTTGCTGTACTGCGGCGCGCGCACGACTCCTCGATCCTGCCGCTGGCATCCGGTCAGGTGGCGCCACATACCATAACACTGCAGTACGGTAAACAGTAAACAGCGAATCGTGCGCCAAAGGGCACACGACACAACAGTTATGGTGTGCGTTATTGGTCTGCGCATGCGCCCTGGTCGTGCTGGCACTCTCAGACGGTACGGTATATCATATATGCGCCGCATTCCTTCGCCAAAAAGTCAAATATCTTCGGCTGGAGAGTCTTTTCAGCCAAGACAAGTTGCAGATAAGGATTTCTCAACACGGGCTACAAAACTGCTATTTCAGTTCAAAATCCCATGTTGAAGGTGAACTATTTCCTTTAAGCACGTGCGTTGGTGAGGTGGAGTCTTTCGTCTAGGAAAATGCCGAGAATTTAACCCGAGCCGAGGTCCTGGCCAGCCGTGTGGTACAGGGGCAGGAGGGGTGTTGGTGGAAGGGGGTCATGCCGGGGGAGAGGGGGGGGGGGGGGTGATGGGAGAGGAGGGGGGATGATGGGAGGGGAGGGGGGGGGGGGGCACGAACCAACAATGAATGGCCTCGAAACCCGTTCAAAAAGGCACCGAAACTCCGTCCAGGGCCGCTGCAACTCGGCACGTATCAGTAGCTGCACATACCGCACCGGCGTCGTGACTAGATAGGCAAGTTGCTCATTTCATATATTGAATGTCGGGCACATATCTGGAACAAATACAGAAGGTGTTACAGGTCATACCTCTATCTCCCCCAAGTCTTTGGGAGCTTGAAAAGAAACAAAGCTTCTCATTTAGCAAACTAGTGTCGCGATAAACGACAGGGGACATAGTCCAACATGGTAACTCTAACGATCAATGGCTCGAGACATAAACATGGTATATAGGACACATATAGGGACATAGGTGATAAACACAAGTGTGTCACTGCGTGAAGCTGAGGTCGTGGTAGCGGATCGGTTTTTGGGACCGTGGCCGATTGCTGTGTCGTAGGGTTGTTGGTGTAGGGGACGGTGCCGGCACGAGTGGGGTGTCCACCAACAGCGTAGGGTCCTGCCATTGCGGGGCTTCCACTGGCTTCTGGGCTCGTGGCCGGGTGTTCTGCTGAGGAGATGCAGGCACGTTGGATCGTGGCGAAGTGGATCGGTGATGGAGGCGAAGAGTGTGGAGCTGGAGATGGTGTTGGTGGCAGATGCGTCGCTCCTGCCGCCGGGGGTGCTAGTGGTCGTATGGGGGGCGACGGATGACGGGGACGCTGGCTGTCGAGCAGTTCATCCAGACGTGGGCTGCGGTTGGGGACAACCGGGCTGTATCTGCGCAGGAACTGGCGATTGCGCAGGGTTGCCCGGCCGCTTCCGTCGATGCGCACTACATACTGGTTGTGCTAGCGCACCTCCACGACACGACCCGTTTTGTCCCACTTCTTGGGTGATCTCCCCATCTGGTTCTGTAGGCGAACTGCGTCACCAACCTTGAGAGGGGGCAGCCGCTTGGTGTGCTCAGACCAGCGCTCGTGTGAGCGCATGTGTCTGTTTCGAAGGGCCCTTCTCGGGCCATCAGAGTCTCCCTCCATGTGGGATGGGGATGATATTGGCCAGGGGGGATGGGGATGAAATCTCGCACTGGCCGCCCGAACACACAGCGTGCCGGCGATACTTTTGTGGAAGGGTCGAGGTTGTTACGATACGTAAGTATCGCTCGCTGTAACTTGTCGACATTGAACTCGCCGTTGTTGCCAGTGTTCCCCTCGATCAGACGCTTCATGGGCTTGACACCGACTTCAGCCCGACAGTTGGCGTGAGGGAACGCCACGGATGATCGGCGATGTCAGACTCCCCAGGCTTCCAAGAAGGTCTCTGTCTCCCTTGCAGTGAACTCTGGTCCGCCGTCGCTGGTGAGTTCGTCAGCGATGCCGAAGGTCGAGAAGATTCATCGAAGGCCGGCAATAAGGCCTTTGCTTCCATCACTTGCTTTCTCGATGATGGGCCAGTTCGAATACCGGTCAACGACGATGAGGTACGTCTGGCCTATGTATGTAAAATAGTCGGCACACACCTGCTGGAATGGGTACTCTGGAGACCGAGTGTCTTCTGGGGGTGCACATGGCTGTGAGGGGGCGTTGCGACTCCATGGTCTGCATCTGTCGCGGTCAGCCGTATGTCGGTCGTGATCCCCGGCCAGTAAACGCTGACTGTCGCCCGGGCGATCATGCCCACACCCTGATGAGCGCCGTGCAGACTCGACAGTACCTCTTCTCGCAAGCAGAGTGGGACCACGACTCGCTGGTCGTAGAGGATGACACCATCACTGGTGTACAAACCGTCACGAACGGCGTGGAAGTCGCGAAGTTCTTCTGGCATGTCCTGGCGGTGTTCCGGAACACTTCCCTCTTCCACCATCTCCAGCAGTTGGTGCATCGCGGGATCGCTGGCAGTGGCTTCTCGAACGCGGTCCCACGTGACGGATCGGATCGCTGTGATGGCAGCGACGGCAATGCTGCCGGGTTCGTCGTCGGTGCTGTCATCGCAGAGGGGCATTCCGACAGGGGCGCCGGTGGGATAGCAGGATGTGGCATCAGGAACACGGTTCTTGACCCCAGGGATGAACCGAACGTCGAATTTGAAGCGGAGGGTCTTCTTGAGATTGCGCAGGCGAGCGTTCGGCAGATCAGCCAACGATCGGTCGCCCAGGATCTTCACCAGCGGTTTGTGGTCAACCAAAACGGTAAGGTCGCTGCATCCGAGCACGAAGAACCGTGCCTTCTCGAGTGCGTTTGCGACAGCGAGTGCTTCACCCTCGACTGGGGCGCAGCGTGACTCAGCGCCTGATGTGAACCGGCTTCCCACCAGGGTTGTCCTCCATCCTGTCGCGCAGCATAGTGGTGACCGGCCTTCACATGTGCAATGCTTCTGCAGGAGCCAGAACCCGATGCCGGTGCGGGACCAGTCGGTGGCCAGGACGGTGGGCCTGTTCCTCTCGAAGATCTGCACCCCTGTGGTGACTTCATGGATGATGACTCGTTTCGACTCCTCGAACAGGGCCTCGTGCTCATCCGTCCACTCGAACTTGCCTGGTTTCAGGAGTTCGCGGAAGGGCAGCATGACGTCAGCCATAGCGAATGCGTAGGAGACGTGGTTGATGACTCCGAACCAGGCTCGGATGTCTGTCAGGTTCTTGGGGGTGGGGAACTCGGCGATACTCTGGATGAATGCGCGGCATGGTCGGACCACCTCGGGGGTTATCTCGAAGCCCGCGAACTCCACAGTCCGTTGCGCGAAGACGAATTTGTCGGCGTTAAGGGTGATGCCGTGTCTTCCGTACATGTCCAGCCACTCACTGTGCGCCAGAAGGTCTCGGCGATGCTGTCGCCCCAGATCAGGGTGTCGTCCACACACTTGGTGTATGACCTGTGGGAGAGGTCGGCAGACAGGAAGATTTCATCGTATCGTCTCGTGTACCCGTCTCCGCTGGACACGTAGCCCTGGGGGGGGGGGGGGGGGGGCACACGGTAGCGGTATCGCCCCCACGGGGTCAGGAACGTGGTCAGGTGCCGGTTGTCTTCGTGGAGGGGGACGCTGTGGTATCCGTTCCACGGGTCCAGTACTGTCTTGTAGGTGGCGCCTGGGACAGACCGTGCTTGGTGAAACGGACTTGGCGTGTGATGGGTTTCCCTCGCAGCGTGACGGTTCAGTGGCTGGAGGTCCACGCACCGCCTTTGTTTGCTGTTCTTCTTGGAGACCACCACCATTCGGTGACACCAGGTGACCGGTTCGCCCACAGGTACCGGTTCGATCACTCCGAGCTGCACGTCTCTGTCGAGGGCTTCCTTGACTTCAGCCTGCCAGTGCAAGGGCACGGGGATTGCCTTGTGACAGGCCACTGGGTCTGCGTCCTTCTGGATCATCAGGCGTAGAGGCGGGCCGTCCATCGTTGTCAGCGGCTGATGTTCACACGTGTTAAACGTGCTCGAGGAGTAGTAGTCCACCAACCACTTCCGTAGTTCTGTTGCAGTCTCCTCCGTGGTCTCCATTGGAAGATTGGTAGGCATGGGCGGTGGCGGTTGACGTGTTGGACACGAGCATGGTTGGTACTCGTCAGCAGGGGTACCATCTGCCGATACAGATGCCAGTCCTATGGCCGGGAATGCGGCGTCTATCATACCGAGATCACGGCAGGCGTCTCGGCTCAGATAGACGGTCTTTGTCGAGGGTGTGATGTAGACGAACTGACGAGTCTCGCGCCGTCGACCCTGGCATTTCCCGGAGACTCGCAAGATCACAGCCCCTCGGAGTTCGATGGGGTTTCCGTTGGCGGCATGCATCCTCATGGAGGTGGGAACGAGTTCGTCCTCTGTGATCCCCACCTTCGTAACAGGTCTGTGCCCGCCAAGCAACTCTGACATCCAGTGTCAGCGATCACCTGTTGTGTGGTGCTGATCGGGTCGGCAGGGCATTCCAGCCCGAGGTCGCTGTAGTCGGCTGGTTCGATGGACATCTCGAGCTTGATAGATGGTTGAGGCTGGCTGGGTTGTCGTCGCCAGCATTTCGTCTCGTCGTCATACATGTGGTGCTCAAGAGCCGCGGAACATGGGTCCGCAGTTTCGGGAGCTGGGCCGTCCTCTGCGGTGTGTCCTGATGGGTCTTCGGTGATGCCTCACGGAATGTCGTAGAGAGCATCGTCCCTGCGCTCCGCAGCGGCGCCGGTGACAGTGATGCCCGCTGTCTTCCGCTGCCTGCAGACCCCTGCGAAGTGGCCTAGGCGGCGACAGTTACGACATTGGTTCCAGAAGGCAGGGCATGAAGCAGCGCGAACGTCGGGAGGTGCTTTCATGCCGTGGCCCTCCCGGCCACAGTATTGGCAGATCTCCGCTGCTGATGCTGATGGAGGGGCTCGTTTCTGGTCTGGGGTGGGTTCTTGTTCCGCCGATACTGACTTCGGGCCGCAGCCACCCCCTGTGACTGAAGGAGACGTTGTGCTGAACGTTTACCAGCCTCCTTGGCTTCGACGAAGCTGATGGTCTCCTACAGGGACATGTGCTGGTTCTGAGTACCCAGCAGCTCTAGCTGGATGTCGCTGTCGCTCAGGCCACACGCAATGCTGTCGCGGATGACTTCATCTTGGTACGATATTTCTTTCCCACATGTGTCGTTTGGGCAGCTGACCGTGAAGATGCAGACGGCGGCCTGACCTTGGAGACGAGCGGCGAACGTGCGGATGGGCTCGTCTGCGTCCTGGATCATGTTTTGAAGCGCGACGCGCGCCACCATTATATTCTCTGCACGGACGGCCAAGCACCGTGTAGCTGCCAAGACCTCGACCTCGGACTTGCAAGCCAGGCTGCCTCCAGAAGATCTGGTCAAGTCGCGGCGCAGCGTCTCCTCACAGCATTCCAGGAGTTGAAGCACGCAGTTGGGGCCCGTGAGACGCGTGGCGCTCTTGTAGTCGGTCCACCTGCTGAGAAAATACTCCCAGTCCTCACTGGAGCCCGCAGCAGACACCTGTGGTCGACTGACTTTGTCGGCGGTGACGGACACGGAGGGCCTCGCGTGGGCGGCGGCCTCGTGCATCCGTAGAAGTTGCACCACGACATTGGCGTCAGTGTTGGCGGCGATACTGAACTGGCAGTTTTCGAATGGGCATGCGGTAGCCGACATTATGCTTGTGTGATCTCCTGCGTTGGCAGTGTCGTTGATCTTAAGGGCTCATCTTGAGTGTGATGTGCCCGACATAGAGCCGTGTGACCTTCTAGACAGGAGCGGCGGCCGACGGCGGCGGAGTGTTGGTTGGGGAGACAGATATGTGCCCGACATAGATAGGCACGTTGCTTATTTCATATATTGAATGTCGGGCACATATCTGGAACAAATACAGCAGGTGTTACAGGTCAAACCTCTCTAATGACGTCACTGAATTCACGTGCCTTTGTGAGCATGGAGCCTCCGTCCAGGAGAACCCTATAAATATGAATAGTTGAGCGGCGTCTGTAGTTCCGAGCTTGGAAAACACAGCCAACAATATGTGTGTAATTCACGTGCCTTTGTGCATAGGGAACCTCCATTCCGGAGAAATTCGTTAAATTACAAGTGAGTTAAATAGCTATAGCTATGTGTCTGAGATGGGTTGGTTGGTGTTCGACATGGATTGGGGGTGAAGTAAAACAAAATCAGTCTAAAGTAAAGAAAGTAAAAAAAGTCCAAAAAGTAAAAAAAAACGACAAAGTCAAGCCCCGCAAGTCCCACAAGCCCCGCAAGTCCCGCAAGCCCCGCAAGTCCCGCAAGCCCCGCAAGTCCCCAAGCCCCGCAAGCCCGCCAAGTAAAAAAACAAACAAATATCCATCCATCTATCGGGATTGCGAATCTATGGGATTGCGACGCGGAGCGAGCACAAGGCGCTAGTCTATATTACTATTTGATAGGCGGCTGTCCGTCCGTCCGTCCGTCCGTCCGTCCGTCCGTCCGTCCGTCCGTCCGTCCGTCCGTCCGTCCGTCCGTCCGTCCGTCCGTCCGTCCGTCCGTCCGTCCGTCCGTCCGTCCGTCCGTCCGTCCGTCCGTCCGTCCGTCCGTCCGTCCGTCCGTCCGTCCGTCCGTCCGTCCGTCCGTCCGTCCGTCCGTCCGTCCGTCCGTCCGTCCGTCCGTCCGTCCGTCCGTCCGTCCGTCCGTCCGTCCGTCCGTCCGTCCGTCCGTCCGTCCGTCCGTCCGTCCGTCCGTCCGTCCGTCCGTCCGTCCGTCCGTCCGTCCGTCCGCCCGTCCGCCCGTCCGCCCGTCCGCCCGTCCGCCCGGCCGCCCGCCCGCCCGCCCGGCCGCCCGGCCGCCCGGCCGCCCGGCCGCCCGGCCGCCCGGCCGCCCGGCCGTCCGGCCGTCCGGCCGTCCGGCCGTCCGGCCGTCCGGCCGTCTGGCCGTCTGGCCGTCTGGCCGTCTGGCCGTCTGGCCGTCTGGCCGTCTGGCCGTCTGGCCGTCTGGCCGTCTGGCCGTCTGGCCGTCTGGCCGTCTGGCCGTCTGGCCGTCTGGCCGTCTGGCCGTCTGGCCGTCTGGCCTGCCTGCCTGCCTGCCTGCCTGCCTGCCTGCCTGCCTGCCTGTCTGTCTGTCTGTCTGTCTGTCTGTCTGTCTGTCTGTCTGTCTGTCTGTCTGTCTGTCTGTCTGTCTGTCTGTCTGTCTGTCTGTCTGTCTGTCTGTCTGTCTGTCTGTCTGTCTGTCTGTCTGTCTGTCTGTCTGTCTGTCTGTCTGTCTGTCTGTCTGTCTGTCTGTCTGTCTGTCTGTCTGTCTGTCTGTCTGTCTGTCTGTCTGTCTGTCTGTCTGTCTGTCTGTCTGTCTGTCTGTCTGTCTGTCTGTCTGTCTGTCTGTCTGTCTGTCTGTCTGTCTGTCTGTCTGTCTGTCTGTCTGTCTGTCTGTCTGTCTGTCTGTCTGTCTGTCTGTCTGTCTGTCTGTCTGTCTGTCTGTCTGTCTGTCTGTCTGTCTGTCTGTCTGTCTGTCTGTCTGTCTGTCTGTCTGTCTGTCTGTCTGTCTGTCTGTCTGTCTGTCTGTCTGTCTGTCTGTCTGTCTGTCTGTCTGTCTGTCTGTCTGTCTGTCTGTCTGTCTGTCTGTCTGTCTGTCTGTCTGTCTGTCTGTCTGTATGTCTGTATGTCTGTATGTCTGTATGTCTGTATGTCTGTATGTCTGTATGTCTGATGTCTGTATGTCTGTATGTCTGTATGTCTGTCTGTCTGTCTGTCTGTCTGTCTGTCTGTCTGTCTGTCTGTCTGTCTGTCTGTCTGTCTGTCTGTCTGTCTGTCTGTCTGTCTGTCTGTCTGTCTGTCTGTCTGTCTGTCTGTCTGTCTGTCTGTCTGTCTGTCTGTCTGTCTGTCTGTCTGTCTGTCTGTCTGTCTGTCTGTCTGTCTGTCTGTCTGTCTGTCTGTCTGTCTGTCTGTCTGTCTGTCTGTCTGTCTGTCTGTCTGTCTGTCTGTCTGTCTGTCTGTCTGTCTGTCTGTCTGTCTGTCTGTCTGTCTGTCTGTCTGTCTGTCTGTCTGTCTGTCTGTCTGTCTGTCTGTCTGTCTGTCTGTCTGTCTGTCTGTCTGTCTGTCTGTCTGTCTGTCTGTCTGTCTGTCTGTCTGTCTGTCTGTCTGTCTGTCTGTCTGTCTGTCTGTCTGTCTGTCTGTCTGTCTGTCTGTCTGTCTGTCTGTCTGTCTGTCTGTCTGTCTATTCGGCACCGCTCAGTTTATTCAGTTTAAAAGTCCCAGCTAATTCACGTGCTGAATTGGTGCGGATACCTCCATCCCGGAGATGCCAGCAAGCTATGCATAGGACATATATGTGGGAGATGGGATAAGTCACCGACGCACCGGAGTTGGTGAGGCGGTGATTCCTCGACGGGTAAAAGGTAATTATGTCCTATGCAGTTCCAGTTCCAGTACATTTAATTAATCTGCTGAATTGGTGGAGATATACCTCCATCCCGGAGATGCCAGCTACTCGTCCAGCGGAGCGGACGTGTAGGAGTCATTGCATCTGACGTCCTTGCTCCTCTTGTGACTCGCCTAGGCCGCCGCTGCGACAGCAGCGCCGCCACTGCCACTGCGACAGCAGCGGCATGAATAGTGCGTGCGCTGGCCGCTAGGCCGCAGCACCAGTTTCTCAATACTTATGCATACATGCATTATTCATCTATTCACCTTCAGAATCTCATGCAACTGTGTATTTCTCTTTCATTAATTATTTCATATTCTAATTACCATTTTCACCTAAGTTCATCAATGCACCTACTTCTCATTTCAAATATCTGTTTCTCCGTCCGACTCCGCGCTCACGCACCTAGCGTCTTCCTTCTTGCCGTGACCCTCGAGCCGTTCGGACGTGTTGGTGACCTGATCAATATACATATACATTTCCCGGATCAGAAGCAATTGTTAGTGACCGACACATAGCGTCTCTACAGTGGTGACCCCCGACGCGATCTGTGAACATTTAACAAACAGTGATCAGTGATGACCAACGTCAGTGAAAATGGCGCCGCGCTCGACGCCACGCTGACGGCTACAACACCGGCTCCTGCGAGTACAGCAACGCCGTCAAACCACGACACAGCATCCCCGGCACCCCGCGCACCCGTGGCCAGCCGGCCTGTTGCCTCCCTGCGGCTGCCTCCGTTCTCAGTGGAGGAGACAGAACTCTGGGTGTCGCAGGTAGAGTGCGCGCTGGGAGTGGCGGGGATAAGCGACGACCTGACCCGCTACCAGGTGCTGGTGGTGAACCTGCCCACCCAAGTCGCCATCCAGGTGCGGGACGTCATCAGCAGTCCGTCCCCCACCTACACCGCTCTCACCACAGCCATACGAGAGCGCCTGGCCCAGTCTCGGGCATCACGGCTGGAGGCACTCCTCCGGCACCAGCAGCTTGGAGACCAGCGTCCATCAGAGCTCCTGCGGCGCATGCAGGGTGATCTGGCTATGGCAGGTGTAGCACCTGCAGACAATGGGCTGCTGCGGACGCTGTACAAGCAGCGACTGCCCCAGTCTGCAAGTGCTGCTCTGTCCCTCCTAGCAGAGGATATTCCGCTGGCCGACCTGGCTAGCGCAGCAGACCGCTTCATGGAGGCCAACATATCTGCCGTAGCAAGCACAGCCTCCATGCCAGTCTACACCGTCCAACAGCCTCCGGCAGTGCCAGGCTACGCTTTCCAACAGCCTCCGGTAGCAGCTGCCCCTCCTCCCAGTCAGTCCGCCCTGGATCAGCTGACCGCGTCCGTGGCAGCCCTAACAGCCGCCGTGGGCCAGATGAGCACCGACATGGACGGGATGAGGCAACACCAGCAGCGCAGCTTCCACAGCCGAGGCAGATCAAACAGCCGGTCAAACAACTACAGCCAGACTCGCTCACCCTCGAGAGGCCGCACCAACAGCAATTTCTGCTACTACCACCAGCGGTTCGGGCCCGCAGCCCGGAAGTGTGCTGAGCCCTGCTCCTGGCAGTCGGGAAACGACTCGGTCTGAAGGGACCAGCGCCTGATCCCTCAGGCCAGCCATCGCTGGCGCGCCTCCTCTACGTGAGTGACGGAGCACTCACCCTCATGGTGGATACGGGTGCACAAGTCAGTGTGCTCCCACCTGCCAGCGTGCCAGCCAACTCCAGACTGGACCCAGCAAAAGGGCCCAGTCTGACTGCAGCCAATGGCTCTCACATCACTACCCATGGACAGGTCCTGATTCAGCTGGAGCTGGGGGGACACAAGTTCCCCTGGACATTCCTGGTGGCAGACACCACCACACCCATCCTGGGGGCCGACTTCCTCCAGCACCACCAGCTGTCAGTCGACCTGGCAGCTGGCACTCTGCGTCTGCCCTCAGGAGCTGTGGTGGCATCAGCCACCAGACAACCAGGTGACTCCACAGGTATCCAGGGCCTCCGGCTGACGGCCACACCACTGGATGACGACCTGTGGAAGGACTTCCCTGACCTCTGCCAGGCCCCAGCAGATCCAGCACTGGTGAAGCACCGGACGACACACCACATAGAGACCAGAGGACCGCCACAGGTCTCCAGACCCCGTCGCCTGGCTCCAGAAAAGCTGAAGGCGGCCAGGGCGGAGGTTCAACAGCAACTGAACAGCGGCACCCTGCGGCCCTCCAAGGCCAGCTGGGCCTCTCCCATTCACCTTCAGCCGAAGGGAGAGCCAGGCCAGTACCGACTGTGTGGCGACTACCGGCAGCTCAACCGAGTAACCATCCCAGACCGCTATCCTGTACCACACCTCCAGGATTTCTCCGCTGAACTCCACGGATGCCAAATCTTTTCCAAACTGGACCTAAAGAGAGCTTTCATCAGATCCCTGTAGAACCCTCCGACATCCCCAAGACAGCCCTCACCACTTCGTTCGGCATGTTTGAAGCGCCAATGATGCAGTTCGGCCTCCGCAACGCTGCCCAGACCTGTCAGCGCCTGATGGACGAGGTGCTGCGTGGCGTGCCAGGGTGCTTCATCTACATTGATGACATCCTGGTCGCCAGCCAGTCAGCTGACCAGCACCGACCGCATCTCCACCAGGTCTTCACCCGTCTCTCCCAGTACGGCATCAAGGTCAACAAAGACAAGTGCCTGCTGGGGGTGGCGGGGCTAAACTTCCTCGGCCACCACGTCTCTGCCGCCGGCATCTCTCCCTTGCCCAGCAAAGTGGCAGAGATCAGCATCTACCCGACACCAAAGACAGAGCGCCAGCTGAGGAAGTTTATCGGCATGGTGACATTCTATCATCGCTTCCTGAAGAACGCTGCGGACCACCTGCAGCCGCTCTACCAGCTCCTGACCCTAAAGTCCACCTCCAGGCAGGACAGGCAGCTGGAATGGACTGAGGAGACAGAGCAGGCCTTCCAGAGGAGCAAGGACGCCATGGCTGCAGCAGTGCTCATCACACACCAGGTGCCCAGCGCTCCGCTGAGCATACAGTCGGACGCCTCGGCCACCGGCGTCGGAGCAGTGCTGCAGCAGTACACCAACGGCGCCTGGCAGCCGCTCGGCTTCTTCTCCCGCGGCCTGAGGAAGCCGGAGACGAGGCGTCCGACTTCGGCAGGGAGCTGCTGGCCATCTTCCTGGCGATCAAACACTTCCGCCACGCTGTCGAAGGACGTCCTCTGGTGGTCTTCACCGACCACAAGCCGATCACCCACGCCATCGCCTCAGCCTTGGACAGCCACGCGCCACGGGAGTCACGTCAGCTGGACTACATCCTGCAGTTCACGTCTGACGTGAGGCACGTCTCTGGCGCTGACAACGCCGCCGCCGACGCGCTGTCCCGCGCCGTCTGCTGCATGTTGTCACGACCCAGCCCGCCCGTCGACGACTTCGACGCGCTGGCTGAGTGTCAGCAGGAGGACGAGGAGCTGGCGCGCTTCCGCTCAACCGAGCACGGGCTGAAGCTGCGCGACGCCGGACTGCCCAGCGGCTGCACACTGGTCGTCGACGAGTCGCAGGCAATGCCGCGTCCCTGGATCCCGGAACCGCTGCGCCGGGCCTACTTCAGGCACGTGCACGACCTGGCACACCCGGGTGTACGTGCCACAGTGGAGCTCGTCACGCGGCGCTTCGTCTGGCCGTCTGTGAAGAGGGACGCCACTCTCTGGGCGCGCAACTGCATCCCGTGCCAGCGGAACAAGACTCATCGCCACACCTCGGCCCCGCCCGCCCCGTTCTCTCCCCCTGCCGACAGGTTTCGCCACATACACGCCGACCTAGTTGGCCCGCTGCCGCCGTCCGAGGGCCACACCTACCTTCTGACGGTGGTCGACCGCTTCAGCCGATGGCCTGAGGCCATCCCTCTCCGCGGCATCACGGCACAGGAGGTCGCGCGCGCGCTCGTCTCCGGGTGGATCGCGCGGTTCGGCGTCCCAGCGGAGATCACCACCGACCGCGGGAGCCAGTTCACGTCCGCCCTCTGGGCTGAACTGTCCGCGCTGCTCGGCTGCTCCCGGCGCCGAACCACCGCGTACCACCCGCAGAGCAACGGCATGGTGGAACGCCTCCACCGCCAGCTCAAAGCCGCGCTGCGCGCGGCCGCGCCAGCCCGCTGGACGGACGCCCTCCCGCTGGTGCTGCTCGGCATCCGCTCCGCGCTGAAGCTGGACATCGGCTGCAGCACAGCGGAGCTAGTCTATGGCACGCCCCTGCGTCTGCCCGGCGAGCTCATCGCCCCGGCCAAGACAGAGCCTCCAACGCCTGCATCGTTCGCGGCCAACCTGCAGCGCACCATGAGGGCGCTGCGACCGACGGCGCCGCGAACAGCTGCAGGCCGCCCCTACGTGCCGCGCGCTCTGGAGCACGCCTCTCACGTGTTCGTTCGGCACGACGCGGCGAAGCCTCCGCTCGCTCCGCCGTACGACGGACCCTACCGCGTCGTGGCACGGAGCCCGAAGACGGTGACCGTGGACCGCGGTACCCGGCACGACGTCGTCTCGGTGGACCGTGTCAAACCAGCCCACCTGGACAACGCACCACCGCCGACAGCGCCACCTGCCCCAGCGACCTGTCGCCAACCGCGCGGCAACCTGCCGCGGCACCTGGCCCATCACCACCAGACCCCGGAGCTGTTCCTGCGCCCGCCGGACCACAGCGAGACGGCGCAACCCGAACCAGGACCACGGTTTCCGCCCGCTGTCGGGCTGGCAGCGCCATCGCCAGCAGCCGCACCCGCTGCGACGCCAATGCCAGTCGTCCAGCCTCCGCCTCCCGTCGCCCTGCCCCCCCCCCCCCATCTTGCGAACCCGCTCGGGTCGCGCGGTGCAACCGCCGGCGCGTTACCGCCGCGTCACCTTTGGTGGACACGTGTAGGGGGAGCAATGTAGGAGTCATTGCATCTGACGTCCTTGCTCCTCTTGTGACTCGCCTAGGCCGCCGCTGCGACAGCAGCGCCGCCACTGCCACTGCGACAGCAGCGGCATGAATAGTGCGTGCGCTGGCCGCTAGGCCGCAGCACCAGTTTCTCAATACTTATTCATACATGCATTATTCATCTATTCACCTTCAGAATCTCATGCAACTGTGTATTTCTCTTTCATTAATTATTTCATATTCTAATTACCATTTTCACCTAAGTTCATCAATGCACCTACTTCTCATTTCAAATATCTGTTTCTCGGTCCGACTCCGCGCTCACGCACCTAGCGTCTTCCTTCTTGCCGTGACCCTCGAGCCGTTCGGACGTGTTGGTGACCTGATCAATATACATATACATTTCCCGGATCAGAAGCAATTGTTAGTGACCGACACATAGCGTCTCTAGAGACGTGTTAGCACTTGTACTTTTGCTAAAGCGGATGGGCGATATTGGACACAAATCACCGTAATCGTTCAAGCTTAATATTTTTATTCCATGTTATTTATTATGAATGTCTCTACGTCTTCAAACTTTTTCCAGTGCGCTACCAAGCGCGGTTTTTGAGTTACAGGCCGACAAATATCGCCCTTCCGCCATAGTAAAAGCATTACCGCGCTAACCCCTTCTCCGCTGCGGCGCTAGTTGTCGCCTAGCGGGAACGGCTGCCGGACGGAGTAGTTCGTCTATACCTATGTATGTAAATGGGTGGTTAAACTAACTAGCGGGTAAGCCGTAGACCAATGATGAACCACTATTGCCGGAGCAGGTTAGATAAAAATGAACATCTAGGAATGGTGGAAAAACGTATCTTCCCGTGCCTTCAATTGGCACTGGTCAATTTGGTCCACACTAGCTCAGTATATGACGTGATTGGTGCATACTGCATATCACTGGTCGGGTCATTTCCGCTATCAATGCTAAGGCAATGTGCTAAAAACCAGGCTAACAATGAGTCACAATAATTCTAGGGGCATCGCCACCGAGGGGGCCGGGGGGCCAGGTCCCCAGGCTCGCTCTGCCCCCTCCCAGATTAGCAGGGGGCACCCGCAGGGAGGAGATTGCCTTATGGGAGTGGGGGCCAAGACCTGCCTGCCCCCCCCCCCCACTCAAAATTGTTGTGGCGACGCACCTGGTCACTTATATGTAAAAAATAGGCAACCATCGGCAACACATGCGAAGAAGTGTCGTTCGGTCATCGTTGGTGTTAGGTGTATAGATGACGTCACTGATTGAAAGTGGTTTCAACAGCTGACTGCGCTAATATTAAAGGCCATAGGCCATATGTTCTTATCTAGATTGTGGGAGAATGGCGCTCGATTATGTGATGAAAAGTTGTTTAATGGGTAATGTGGATTTTTCCTCATTTTCCCCACCTAACAAACTATTTTTTAAATGACAAGCCACCTCGGAATTAGGTATTTGAATAGTTATCAGTTCACCTTAACACAATCACATGCCTCCAATGACGTAACCAATCACTTGCTTCTTGTTCAATCAAAATTTGGTAAACCTTGAAAAATATATTGATGGAAACAAATGTAACGAAACACAACCTTAAGTAATAATAATGTACAAATATTGAGGTTACTCGTCACCTAACCGAAGGAACCGAATAACACCGCAATATAAACTGAAATCGGCGCCACCAAAACCAAAACCTGACATTGCTTACGTTTTTGTGAATGTAACACCTGCGCCATAACCGCCTCTTACTATTTAAACGTCAATTGTGACGATGCTTTTTGTTATTGAATGCATGTTTTGCGTGATAAAAATGAGGAAAACTCAAAATTACCCATAAAACAAGTTTGCATCACATAATCGAACACTATTCTCCCACAATATAGATCAGAAAATCTTCCCTATGGCCTTTAACATTATCGCAGTCAGCTGTTGGAACCACTGAACACCAGTGACGTCACACTAAATAGGTTATAAACTTATGTGATTTGGGGGGGGGGGGGATGGGGAGGGGAGTAGTTCTCGCCCACCCCGTAGTCCAGTTAGTTATAGTTATCTTGGACCAGCCTATAGCTATATGCCGCCGCGGGTGGGGGGGGGGGAACCACCCCCCTCCGTGGCGAGGAACCAAATGACTTGCGCCAGTAGCCAGACTCGAACCCGGAACCCTTGGATTCCGAGTCCGACGCTCTACCAACTGAGCCACCCGGCCCCCTTTATGTGAAAAAGGCACTGTGCTTAGGCCTGTTCGGCATCTAATAATATTTGACTGCGGATGCACAGTATCGGATGGGCCCAAGAGGCTCTTTGTTGCACTTTTCTTTAAGACGCACTGAGCCTGGGTTGAGGCTAACTGGTGAATGACGTCAGAAGCTATGACGTCATCTCCCGTCATGCTCCTCAGAATGTCTGAGCCCAAAAATTGTGGATATGCCCGATTTCGGAATACAATTTCGACGATATTGGCACCGGCGACAAAATAAGCGGGCACATATCGCGGAAACTGGTGGATTTTGAGAAGATGAAGATGAAGCAACGCACCTCATCGGCAGATGATCGCGGTCTTCGTTGACGTGATTCATGACTTAACGTCATCGCTACTTTCTTGGTCTTCCATGAACGCATTGTTGATTAAATCAAACTTCAAAGAATTGAGGAATCCCTCTTCGCTTACCTTCCATCACGATCACAATATATGAATCAACTATCATAAACAATTCAAAGGCATATATGTCAGGCGTCACAACGGAATTACAAGATAGCTACAATCAAGAAAACATAAATCAGAAAGCATATATATAGAATGGCTGCTGCAATTTTTTTTATAGGCTACTTCTTCATTGCAAATGCAATTGTTCAAAGAATATTCGGCCTACCTATGACGTCTTCAAAAGTGTCATGACGTCACCGGAAGTATGACGTCACTTAAGCCAATAATATTATTAGATGCCGATGTCTGAACAGGCCTATGGCTTCCACCCGCTGAGGTTATTGCACCAGTGACGCCACACACGGCTCAACAAACGTTGAAGAAAAATATCACGAGTATCACACGGTTCACGGTTCACGGTTCTTCACTGCTTCTTATACTGCCTTGTGGGACGGCCTGAGATTACGGTCTCACGAGCGAGGCTTGTATAAACCCACGGTAGATAAAGATATAAACCTAATATAAACCCTAATAAATATAAGTGCTAAAAGCCTCAAAGTCCATTTTTACTTTTATTTTCTTTAACAAATTTTTTGCTCATAATTAATTTGTTTTGTTTGTTTAGTCAAACATTATCATGTGCAAATTGAGGCAATGTATATCTGTACCCCAGATAGCTTGAGCTTGTCTGCATATTCCAACTTGACACAGGATTTAGGTAGCGTAAAAGTCCAATCTCAATCTTCTGACATATGCTGACCTCAGACTTTTTGTGCTATCAGAGTCCATACAATAGGTAGATACCAGCGCACTGTGCGGGCAGCGCACAGTCTTTATTGTTAATGCATGACAAGAGGTTAGGACGTGTCAGGGGTTACAGCAGCTTACCCTACCTACACCAAGCAGGTTTCATGCTTAAATTAATTCATATCTGATTTGATTTGCACTAGCATCTTTTTGAAATGACTTGTGAGTGTTGAATTGTTCCCATTCAGTTTCCTGGTTGCACTTAGGTACCTATCTGATTCTGGACATACTGATTTTACACCCAGATTGATGATTAGGGTAAAAGTCTAATCTTTGGATATGGCCCACCTCAGACTTTTCATGCTACCAAGAGTGCAGGCAATTCTGACAAATGGTGCTTTAGTGTGTCTGTATTGTTTTCATTCTGATAGCATGATGTCATGATAAGTGTGGTGTTTTGATGTGTCTCTTATGTTTGTTTACCCTATCATGATTTAGACTATCAAAATGTCATGTACAAATTCCCTGACTTCTCATGTTATGGTGGTGTATTGGTGTTTTAGGGCACCCACACCTCTATTGGTTTGAAAGGTTGAAGTGGTATTTTGACATGTCCAACATTATGGTAGTTAATCCTGCCAATAGGCAATAACCACTGTTTGGGTTTATCCTTTAATGAGAAGTCAGAAATTTACTGTTAGTGGTCACCCCATGCAGATTACATAGTGAGTGAAGTGGTATAACCACACAAAGGCTGTTGAAGCCAGCAGACAATTGTGAGCCTGAGTAGCTGATGACTGATGGGTTCAGGATAGAGAGTAGTTATGACCCCCTCCCCCACAATTATATGAGAATTTCAACATCAGAGGTATTGGAGCTATAGGAGGATAATCAACTTGTTTGTTCATCCTGATTTCAATAAGAACCTCATAGGACTCAGTGCAGCAGGAGGCTCATCCAAATGCATTTTGGCAGATGTCCACTGCTGCCACTAGCTGGAAGAGGACTGACAAATAGCATCCTACAGATTACACATATGGGTTATAAACTGACTGATGCATTGCATTTTCCATTAGTGAATGTCATCTCAATGTTCTGATTTTGTGCTTGTTCTTTTTTAATTGCAGATCTCAATAGGTGAAAGGTGTGATTGTATGGTGAATCGTGACATTGGTGATGTTAAAATGATGGCAGCGAGACAGTCCAACTCTGCGATCCCATCAGTGGAGAACACAGATGGGAATGAACCCATGTCTAAAAATGAGTATCCACTCCATCAATGTGTTTACGAGGGGAAAATAAAGAAAATTTCCCATCTACTTAGGCAGCATGACATAGATGGAAAGGATAAACATGGTGAGTGTTTCAGCTATTTGCAAGCATTTAATACTGGCAAATGCGATATATTTGTATTGAAACCGTATCATCTGTGATTTGATGTAACCACCATTTGTAATTGACTTAACTAAATTATACTGATTCATTTTGTTGCTTTGGTGTGATGCTATGCATTGTTTTTTTTGTAACTAAGTGCTTCCAAATATATTAAATCAGTGAAAACATGAGGAATTGTTTGTTAATGTGGTATCTTATATTTAAGGTCCATTTTGTCCTCCCGTGTGGTCTAGCGTTATGACGCTTGGCTCATAACTCTGTGGCAGTGGATTGTGCTAGGAGGAGGTTGTGCGTTGTTTGGCCCGCTATTAGTTATATTAAGCCAGCTGGCAACTGGCGAGAGGTCCGCTCTAGACCCCGGTAGGACGGTGTCACCATATATCTGTGGCACGTTTAAACTATCGGACTTAATTAATTACCGGTGAACCGGGCGTATGTGTTGATGGGTGGTGGGACCGTGGTGCAGTATTACGCAACAAGCTCGGCTTAGCGGGTACCCGGGCCTGGAGCCACCCATTCAAGCGATTCGGACTAAGCAAAATGAATGCTATTGAATGTTTTTGTATGAGATAAAGATCCCATGTTCTACCACATTCATGTGTGTTATTCTCTATTTGAAGTTGAGTTATTGATGGTAATAATATTGTATATTTTTCAGGTAATACACCCTTGCACTTGGCAGTTATGCTTGGTCATAAAGGTAAGCAAAACTTTTTGTTTACAATGCTGTTTATGTTTGCTCTAGCAGCTTGACCAGTCCTGAGAATAATGTATTGAACCTACTATGTACACCAATACAGTATGCCATTGTGTCACAAGCTGTTTAATGGTGACTGGCATTATGTTTTTGATGAATGTGTTTGTTGAATCTTGCTCATGTTTATGATATGTTACCTTGGACATAAATCATACCCTTTTCATCTGGTAGTCAATCTGCCTTTGTTTCCATTGTTGTGTGACGGCTGTGTCTTAACCGGTCCGAACACCGGTCCCTGCGGTTCGGTGGTTAACCGCAGGCTCTAAACCCCGCCCCTTTGATCATGCGTCATCACAGGCAGGAGTCTTATGAACACTGAATGCCGCGATGCGCCACTTTACGTGACATGTCATCCTACGGTCCCTGGGGTAGCTTCGTACCGACCGCCGGAACCACAGCCGGCCGCAGCCGTGTGACGTCATACCTTTCACCCCATCCCCATTTTCCGTTATCCCCCCTGCTGCCGACCACTGCTGACCGCCGAAGCGCAGGGTCCCTGAACAGGCCTCCGGTGTCTGATGTGAGGGCGGTGTCCTGACCTGTCCCGGTGTGGCGGTGTTGCAGAGATCGTGCACCTGCTGTTGGCCAGGAACGCCACGGTGAAGATCAGGAACGCACACGGCTGGAGCCCTCTGGCGGAGGCCATCAGCTACGGAGATCGGCAGACAGGTACGGCGGGACTGCGGGGTGGCTAACACAGGTATGGCAGGACTGGGGCGTGGGAAGGGTGTGTTACCATGTTGCATCCCTGTGAAGATCACCGCAAAACTTGAGCCGCAACACCTTTCCTGAGCTTCGAATGAGCTGTCCGAGTTACATCTAAGAAAGTCACATTTTGTCAACCGATTTTCAAATTCGAAGACGAACAATCATGCATGGAAAATGGTGACTTGGTTTCCGAGTTTCGACACCAGTCGCTAACAGTCTCGTGTACGTCGTCTGACAGTGTGTGTCTGTCTGTCTGTATGTGTGTCTGCGTGTGTGTCACTGTGTGTGTGTGGACAGTGTCGTCGCTGCTGAGGAAGCTGAAGAATCAGTCGCGGGAGCAGATGGACCGGCGGAGGCCGGCGCTGGTGGCTGCGCTCCACCAGATCCCTGACTTCTACATGGAGATCAAGTGGGACTTTCAGACCTGGGGTGAGTCGGGCTAGATGAGCTCCCCGACGGACACGTCTGACGGACAGACGCCGGTGTAATGTGGGACACCGCCGAATCTTAAAACACGGCAGCAGTCGGGCCGCAATCGTGAGGAAATATGTGATGTTATTCGTGTCATAACTGTCATCGTTTGCTATCTCGTTTGCCAGTGGGTGTAGTGGATGACAGGTTAGACCTCCGACGTCCCACGTGAGGAGCCCCGGTCCAAACATCGTTAGACCTCCGACGTCCCACGTGAGGAGCTCCGGTCCAAACATCGTTAGACCTCGGACGTCCCACGTGAGGAGCTCCGGTCCAAACATCGTTAGACCTCGGACGTCCCACGTGAGGAGCTCCGGTTCAAACATCGTTAGACCTCCGACGTCCCACGTGAGAAGCTCCGGTCCAAACATCGTTAGACCTCGGACGTCCCACGTGAGGAGCTCCGGTTCAAACATCGTTAGACCTCCGACGTCCCACGTGAGAAGCCCAGGTTTAAACATTGTTAGACCTCGTACGTCCCACGTGAGGAGCTCCGGTTCAAACATCGTTAGACCGCCGACGTCCCACGTGAGGAGCTCCGGTTCAAACATCGTTAGACCTCGGACGTCCCACGTGAGGAGCCCCGGTTCAAACATCGTTAGACCTCGGACGTCCCACGTGAGGAGCTCCGGTCCAAACATCGTTAGACCTCGGGCGTCCCACGTGAGGAGCTCCGGTTCAAACATCGTTCGATCCGTGGCCCCTGAGTTCAAAATGCGACGATCTAATTCCATAGGGGTGTGCTTTATCATGTAGGGTGTGTTCACCTTTAAAAGGTGGTGTTTTCCGACATAACATTTATAGTTGACTATGATGCTGCCATTGCCCTGCCGATCGGAGTTGGACGTTGTTAAACGGCTCGGTGTCTGGGCGAGGGTGCCACGTCTTCCCTCCTGCTTCAGTGTGCGTGCGCCGGACTGACGTCACACCCTGTCGTCCCCTTCCAGTGCCGCTGCTGCACCGTATCCTACCCTCGGATACGTGTAAGATCTACAAGCGCGGTGCCTCGATCCGCCTGGACACCACTCTGGTAGACTTTACCGACTTCAAGTGGGAGCGAGGCGACATCAGTTTCCTCTTCAACGGCGACTCGCCGCCCTCGCAGTCGCTCTCCGTGCTGGACAACAAGCTGCGGGTCTACCAGACCGTCCGATACGAGGTCAGTACACTCCGCGTGAGGGTCGGCAGTCACCATGAGTGTGGTTAGTGAATAGTGGAGGGCATGGCTATGCACCGTGAGGCGTGAACCGTGTGTTAAAGCTATGTACCAGTGTTCCGTGCTGAGGTTATGTACCGTGTGCTGTGGTTATTAACTGTGTGCTGAGGTTATGTACCGTGTGTTGATGTTATGTACTGTGTGCTGAGGTTATGTACCATGTGCTGAGGTTATGTACCGTGTGCTGATGTTGTGTACCGTGTGGTGAGGTTATGTACTGTGTGCTGATGTTATGTACCGTGTGCTGAGGTTATGTACCGTGTGCTGATTGCTGAGGTTATGTACCGTGTGCTGAGGTTACGTACTGTGTGCTGAGGTTATGTACCGTGTGCCGAGGTTATGTACCATATGCTGAGGTTATGTACCATATGCTGAGGTTATGTACCATATGTTGATGTTATGTACCATGTGCTGATGTTATGTACCATATGCTGAGGTTATGTACAGTGTGCTGAGGTTATGTTCCGTGCAGGGGCGGATAATTAGGGGTTTTGAGGGTGCTCAAGCACCCCCTGAGCTCAAAAGTGCACCCCCTCACTGTCAAAAGCACCCCCTCAAATAAAAAGGTATGTTCAACTAACATAACACAAGCAAAAGTCTAAACTGATAGAACACATTGCATAACTGTACCATTGTTTGCTTCTACAGTAGCCTCATGTCCTGTCAAGCTATCATGATACTGTTTTAGACACACATCTTTCAATAAGAGAGGTCTCAGGCATACAAAGGTTGAATAACATAGCTGTAAGGCATCTCCATTACCTATGCTCTCTCATGGACAATGAGCAATGGTGAATGATCCTGTTCATCCTGAGAGGGATCAAGCCCGGTCCACAGTTTTGCAAGAAAGTCAAAAGTGGGTCAACTCCAAGACTGTGGTGTAGAAAAGGATGGAACATCAATCTAGACAGTTATATACCAATATGTAAGAGGGTGTTGATACAACATGAACATATTTCCACTAGCAGATCCAAGAGAGGCAAGATGACCGTGACCAAGCCCTGTAGTCCACCTAAAATTGGCTACAATTGTAAACATTTGGCATTTCCTATAATATAAATAATTCAAGGATATTTCTACATCGAATTTTTTTTTTAAACTGTCAAGTAGGTATCACCGAAACCAGTGTACTTCAATTTTTTTTTAAAGTTTGGCTATTTTAAAAAAAGGTTCCTATCTACTCTCCCCTAAAAAAGAATCAGAATGGAGTTATGGATACACCAGACTACCTGTCCCTAGTTTAATCCTTAATAAATACCAACCAAACCTGTAAAATTCACTTAAAAACCACTAATAGTCTATCTAAAAAATATAAATTGGAGAAGAAAAATGCAGCACAAGCAGCATAACTAACCTAAAAATGCATTTCAAATCACAAAACACGACCACCACCGTCACACTTCGCCGCACATCGAGTCAACAAAATATTGATTAAGGATGAATGTGAGCGTATGCGTGAAGTGGAACAAAAGTATTTGTTCAATGACGTCATATGTAAATTCTTGACAGACCACATCAAACGTTATGCGTACATCCGTACATTAACATCTTCTGTGGTTGTCAAAATAGCATAATTGTTATTTTAAAATATTTGATGAGCATACTTAATCTAAACTTTTTGGTTTTACAAACGTAATTACATCACTTAACCCTATTAGTGGCAGGCTCCTGGCTACCCCTATTAGTGACAGGGGGGGGGGATTCTGCCCCCCCCCCGGAGATCTCGAGATCTACGAGTCCGATTTTCACAAATCAAACGGCGTTTTTATTCCCCTCAACACGATCTACATTTCTGAAAAATCAAAAAAATTGAAATATTTGATAAGGGGGCAACAGGGGGGCACAACCTACAAATATTAGAGGTATTTGTGATCCAACACAGCTGCCATGTTTATCAACCTATGTTAGCGCAACTAATGGGGATCGATAGAGATTGAATTGGGGATTGATATATGACGGTGACTTTTGCAAATTCAAAAATCATAGGCGTTTTCAGATCACTAAATTTGGGGGTAAAATGAATGCCTTATAAAACCGTCCATTTTTTAAATAAATGAAATGGTGCGCTATTGTGACATCGGACACAACAGTTATAAAGCATATTTGCATCCATAAGCGGTGCCAGGTTAGCGAAAAATGGAGCCAAAATATATTACAAAAAACAACTTCCTGTAAACCTCCCTTTTTCAAGTCCCTGAAACCGCCTCTGCCGTGCAATATTTATTATAGTTCACTAAAATTAACTAATTTGCACTTGCTTCAATCACCGTAAACCTATGTAACTCCTTTATACTTCAGGTAGTTAGGAAGAAGCCGTGAAGTTCGCATCTCTGTATTATCGCCAAATGTCGCCGAAAAAAATCCCAAAACCGGGCCCTGGAACCGCCTCTGTTAAAGATAGGAACTCAAAATTTTGACTCCATATGCAGAATTCAATTGTAGGAAAAGTTTCAAAATTGCATGGGTCTGCTCCTAGCCGTTCGGGAGATATCTTCGAAAAACATGAGGGGTGGGCAGAATATGCCCCCTGCCACTAATAGGGCTAATCCTCATGCGCAGCACGGTCTCAGATCATTTCCATCACCAAGTGCGCCAGAACCATGAGGCTCAGATAAAACTAAACAATCAATCAGAGGCCTGCTCACGACCACCTGCGATTCGGTGGTTTCCGGCAGGCTCTAGCCCCGCCCCTTTCATCATGCGTCATCACAAGCAGGCGTCTCTTGAACACACGGACATTTCATCCCGCGGTTGCTCCGTGCCAACCGCCGGAACCGCAGCCGTGTGACGTCATACCTTTCGCCCATCCCACTTTGAGTTACCCCACCGGCTGCCGACCACTGCTGACCGCCGAACCGCAGCCAACCGCAGGGTCCGTGAACACGAACAGGCCTCAGGCGTCTTGACTTTTGAATAGTCTGGTGGCGCACGCGATTGTGGGGATGTGGTGAGAATAATGACAATTTTAAAACAGTAATATTTATGATGAAAGATTATTGTATGATATTCAAAACATGTAAACAAAAACAAAACAAAAATATTTAGGTACACTGGCTGTGGGTGAACCAGGGGGAAATTTGGGCAGGGGTGTAGTAAGTACCAAGTAGTAACCTATTCAGGGGGGGGGGCTGGATCCCCCAACTTGGACAAGGAAGTGGACCAAATCCGAAGAGAAATCCGTATTTTTAGGGATTTTGATGGTACTTTGAGGCTTGAGCGTTGCTACCCTTCTGAGCCAAAAACTTGGATTTGAGAGCCGCCGGTGACAAGCACCCCCTGGCATTTTGACAACTCTCCACCTCTGGTACCGTGTGCTGAGGTTATGTACCGTGTGCTGAGGTTATGTACCATGTGCTGAGGTTATGTACCGTGTGATGAGGTTATGTACTGTGTGCTGAGGTTATGTACTGTGTGCTGAGGTTATGTACTGTGTGCTGAAGTTGTGTACTGTGTGTTGAGGTTATGTACTGTGTGCTGAGGTTATGTACTGTGTGCTGAGGTTATGTACCGTGTGCTGAGGTTATGTACTGTGTGCTGAAGTTGTGTACCGTGTGCTGAGGTTATGTACTGTGTGCTGAGGTTATGTACCGTGTGCTGAGGTTATGTACTGTGTGCTGAAGTTGTGTACTGTGTGCTGAGGTTATGTACTGTGTGCTGAGGTTATGTACCGTGTGCTGAGGTTGTGTACTGTGTGCTGAAGTTGTGTACTGTGTGTTGAGGTTATGTACTGTGTGCTGAGGTTATGTACCGTGTGCTGAGGTTATGTACCGTGTGCTGAGGTTATGTACCGTGTGCTGAGGTTATGTACCGTGTGCTGAGGTTATGTACCGTGTGCTGAGGTTATGTACAGTGTGTTGAGGTTATGTACTGTGTGCTGGGGTTATGTACAGTGTGCGGAGGTTATGTATGGTGTGCCGAGGTTATGTACCGTGTGCTGATGTTATGTACCGTGTGCTGAGGTTATGTACTGTGGTGTCCTGTATGCTGAGGTTGTGGTGCGGCCGGCAGGAGACGGAGCTGGAGATAGAGGAGGAGATCGACATCCTAATGAGCAGCGACATCGTGTCGGCACAGATGTCCACCAAGTCCATCACCTTCAGCCGCGCCCAGCAGGGCTGGTTCTTCCGCTCGGATCGAAAGGTCAGCCACGCCAGCCGAACACAGCCCCGTGTGAAACAAGTGCAACCTTCGACATCATCGCCATTACATGGCCATAATCACATTGTGATCTGATTCGATGGCTGTGATCCTGACACGACATGGAATGCCACCAATGGAGCCAATTTGACCTATACCTCCTACTAATGAAGCGTCACATGACCTATACCTCCTACTAATGAAGCGTCACATGACCTATACCTCCTACTAATGAAGCGTCACATGACCTATACCTCCTACTAATGAAGCGTCACATGACCTATACCTCCTACTAATGAAGCGTCACATAACCTATACCTCCTACTAATGAAGCGTCACATAACCTATACCTCCTACTAATGAAGCGTCACATAAACACGGCAGTTATGGCGCCCTAAACCACCAACCTTCACCACCACCACCCGCGCCACGAACAACGTGAAGCCGGCGTGGCGCCCTAAACCACCAACCTTCATCACCACCACCCGCGCCACGAACAACGTGAAGCCGGCGTGGCGCCCTAAACCACCAACCTTCACCACCACCACCCGCGCCACGAACAACGTGAAGCCGGCGTGGCGCCCTAAACCACCAACCTTCATCACCACCACCCGCGCCACGAACAACGTGAAGCCGGCGTGGCGCCCTAAACCACCAACCTTCATCACCACCACCCGCGCCACGAACAACGTGAAGCCGGCGTGGCGCCCTAAACCACCAACCTTCATCACCACCACCCGCGCCACGAACAACGTGAAGCCGGCGTGGCGCCCTAAACCACCAACCTTCACCACCACCACCCGCGCCACGAACAACGTGAAGCCGGCGTGGCGCCCTAAACCACCAACCTTCATCACCACCACCCGCGCCACGAACAACGTGAAGCCGGCGTGGCGCCCTAAACCACCAACCTTCATCACCACCACCCGCGCCACGAACAACGTGAAGCCTGCGTGGCGCCCTAAACCACCAACCTTCATCACCACCACCCGCGCCACGAACAACGTGAAGCCGGCGTGGCGCCCTAAACCACCAACCTTCATCACCACCACCCGCGCCACGAACAACGTGAAGCCGGCGTGGCGCCCTAAACCACCAACCTTCATCACCACCACCCGCGCCACGAACAACGTGAAGCCGGCGTGGCGCCCTAAACCACCAACCTTCATCACCACCACCCGCGCCACGAACAACGTGAAGCCGGCGTGGCGCCCTAAACCACCGACCTTCATCGCCACCACCCGCGCCACGAACAACGTGAAGCCGGCGTGGCACCCTAAACCACCAACCTTCATCACCACCACCCGCGCCACGAACAACGTGAAGCCTGCGTGGCGCCCTAAACCACCAACCTTCACCACCACCACCCGCGCCACGAACAACGTGAAGCCTGCGTGGCGCCCTAAACCACCAACCTTCATCACCACCACCCGCGCCACGAACAACGTGAAGCCGGCGTGGCGCCCTAAACCACCAACCTTCATCACCACCACCCGCGCCACGAACAACGTGAAGCCTGCGTGGCGCCCTAAACCACCAACCTTCATCACCACCACCCGCGCCACGAACAACGTGAAGCCGGCGTGGCGCCCTAAACCACCAACCTTCATCACCACCACCCGCGCCACGAACAACGTGAAGCCTGCGTGGCGCCCTAAACCACCAACCTTCATCACCACCACCCGCGCCACGAACAACGTGAAGCCGGCGTGGCGCCCTAAACCACCAACCTTCATCACCACCACCCGCGCCACGAACAACGTGAAGCCTGCGTGGCGCCCTAAACCACCAACCTTCATCACCACCACCCGCGCCACGAACAACGTGAAGCCGGCGTGGCGCCCTAAACCACCAACCTTCATCACCACCACCCGCGCCACGAACAACGTGAAGCCTGCGTGGCGCCCTAAACCACCAACCTTCATCACCACCACCCGCGCCACGAACAACGTGAAGCCGGCGTGGCGCCCTAAACCACCAACCTTCATCACCACCACCCGCGCCACGAACAACGTGAAGCCGGCGTGGCGCCCTAAACCACCAACCTTCATCACCACCACCCGCGCCACGAACAACGTGAAGCCTGCGTGGCGCCCTAAACCACCAACCTTCATCACCACCACCCGCGCCACGAACAACGTGAAGCCGGCGTGGCGCCCTAAACCACCAACCTTCATCACCACCACCCGCGCCACGAACAACGTGAAGCCTGCGTGGCGCCCTAAACCACCAACCTTCATCGCCACCACCCGCGCCACGAACAACGTGAAGCCGGCGTGGCGCCCTAAACCACCAACCTTCATCACCACCACCCGCGCCACGAACAACGTGAAGCCTGCGTGGCGCCCTAAACCACCAACCTTCATCACCACCACCCGCGCCACGAACAACGTGAAGCCTGCGTGGCGCCCTAAACCACCAACCTTCATCACCACCACCCGCGCCACGAACAACGTGAAGCCGGCGTGGCGCCCTAAACCACCAACCTTCATCACCACCACCCGCGCCACGAACAACGTGAAGCCGGCGTGGCGCCCTAAACCACCAACCTTCATCGCCACCACCCGCGCCACGAACAACGTGAAGCCGGCGTGGCGCCCTAAACCACCAACCTTCATCACCACCACCCGCGCCACGAACAACGTGAAGCCGGCGTGGCGCCCTAAACCACCAACCTTCATCACCACCACCCGCGCCACGAACAACGTGAAGCCGGCGTGGCGCCCTAAACCACCAACCTTCATCGCCACCACCCGCGCCACGAACAACGTGAAGCCGGCGTGGCGCCCTAAACCACCAACCTTCATCACCACCACCCGCGCCACGAACAACGTGAAGCCGGCGTGGCGCCCTAAACCACCAACCTTCATCACCACCACCCGCGCCACGAACAACGTGAAGCCGGCGTGGCGCCCTAAACCACCAACCTTCATCACCACCACCCGCGCCACGAACAACGTGAAGCCGGCGTGGCGCCCTAAACCACCAACCTTCATCGCCACCACCCGCGCCACGAACAACGTGAAGCCGGTGTGGCGCCCTAAACCACCAACCTTCATCACCACCACCCGCGCCACGAACAACGTGAAGCCGGCGTGGTGCCCTAAACCACCAACCTTCATCGCCAGCACCCGCGCCACGAACAACGTGAAGCCGGCGTGGCGCCCTAAACCACCAACCTTCATCGCCACCACCCGCGCCACGAACAACGTGAAGCCGGCGTGGCGCCCTAAACCACCAACCTTCATCACCACCACCCGCGCCACGAACAACGTGAAGCCGGCGTGGCGCCCTAAACCACCAACCTTCATCACCACCACCCGCGCCACGAACAACGTGAAGCCGGCGTGGCGCCCTAAACCACCAACCTTCATCGCCACCACCCGCGCCACGAACAACGTGAAGCCGGCGTGGCGCCCTAAACCACCAACCTTCATCACCACCACCCGCGCCACGAACAACGTGAAGCCGGCGTGGCGCCCTAAACCACCAACCTTCATCACCACCACCCGCGCCACGAACAACGTGAAGCCGGCGTGGCGCCCTAAACCACCAACCTTCATCACCACCACCCGCGCCACGAACAACGTGAAGCCGGCGTGGCGCCCTAAACCACCAACCTTCATCACCACCACCCGCGCCACGAACAACGTGAAGCCGGCGTGGCGCCCTAAACCACCAACCTTCATCACCACCACCCGCGCCACGAACAACGTGAAGCCGGCGTGGCGCCCTAAACCACCAACCTTCATCGCCACCACCCGCGCCACAAACAACGTGAAGCCGGCGTGGCGCCCTAAACCACCAACCTTCATCGCCACCACCCGCGCCACGAACAACGTGAAGCCGGCGTGGCGCCCTAAACCACCAACCTTCATCACCACCACCCGCGCCACGAACAACGTGAAGCCGGCGTGGCGCCCTAAACCACCAACCTTCATCACCACCACCCGCGCCACGAACAACGTGAAGCCGGCGTGGGCCTAGGCACGACTTGGTAGGTGTAACAGTCCGTTCAGGTGCTGCGGTGATTTTAACAACCACCTTCGTTATACTAATTTGGCAATCTTCTTGCATGTCCAAAGTCAATCCAGAGCTAGTTGTTTTGATCAATCCAATCCGCCTGATAGGGATATGTGGCCGGTGCTAGTGTGATCCAAGCGCTGTTCGGCACACGCTACTAGCGCTTTTCGCTAGCTGACGTCACAATTACGTCACGGAAACAGACGCAGCAGGAAACAGACAGAACTCACAAAAGCACTTCCAGACTGCTTCAGGGCACATCACATGTTTGTTTTCATTTCAGTTTGATTTGTCTCATGCGCCACTATTGAAACACATCCGCTAGCGCTTTCGCCGCTTCTGCGATTTTCCACTAGCAGAAATAGCCTCTCCGCAGGGTCCACGGTTCCTATCATGACGTATTTCCATTCTGGCTTTTCATTGGCTGACGCCTGGTTGCCATGGAGAGCGAAAGCTCTACTAGCGCTACTAGCGGCCGCTAGCGTGTCCGAACAACGCTCAGACGTGCCATTGGCCTCAGCGCCTGACGGTCTGTCTCCCACCCGCCAGGAGCCGGTGGGCAAGTATGAGGCCGAGTTTTACGACGTGCACGGCGTGGTGCTGGAGACCCGCAAGCGGCGCGAGCACCTCTCCGCCGAGGACCTGCAGAAGAACAAGGCACTGATGGACACCATCACCCGCGGCAGCGCCCAGCAGCTGGACACTGAGGAGGTCAGGGAGGTGAGCCGACCGCGTGATGTGGTGCCCCGCTCCCTCTGACGTGTGCCCCGCTCCCTCTGACGCATACTTTGGTTATGTTCTGCTCCCTCTGACGCGTTTTCTGCTCCCTCTGACATGTTTTCTGCTCCCTCTGACGTGTCTTCTGCTCCCTCTGACGTGTCTTCTGCTCCCTCTGACGTGTCTTCTGCTCCCTCTGACGCGTTTTCTGCTCCCTCTGACGCGTTTTCTGCTCCCTCTGACGTGTCTTCTGCTCCCTCTGACGTGTTTTCTGCTCCCTCTGACGCGTTTTCTGCTCCCTCTGACGTGTCTTCTGCTCCCTCTGACGTGTCTTCTGCTCCCTCTGACGTGTCTTCTGCTCCCTCTGACGTGTCTTCTGCTCCCTCTGACGTGTCTTCTGCTCCCTCTGACGTGTCTTCTGCTCCCTCTGACGTGTCTTCCGCTCCCTCTGATGTGTTTTCTGCTCCCTCTGACGTGTCTTCTGCTCCCTCTGACGTGTTTTCTGCTCCCTCTGACGTGTTTTCTGCTCCCTCTGACGTGTCTTCTGCTCCCTCTGACGTGTCTTCTGCTCCCTCTGACGTGTTTTCTGCTCCCTCTGACGTGTCTTCTGCTCCCTCTGACGTGTCTTCTGCTCCCTCTGACGTGTCTTCTGCTCCCTCTGACGTGTCTTCTGCTCCCTCTGACGTGTTTTCTGCTCCCTCTGACGCGTTTTCTGCTCCCTCTGACGTGTCTTCTGCTCCCTCTGACGTGTCTTCTGCTCCCTCTGACGTGTCTTCTGCTCCCTCTGACGTGTTTTCTGCTCCCTCTGACGTGTCTTCTGCTCCCTCTGACGTGTTTTCTGCTCCCTCTGACGTGTTTTCTGCTCCCTCTGACGTGTCTTCTGCTCCCTCTGACGCGTTTTCTGCTCCCTCTGACGTGTTTTCTGCTCCCTCTGACGTGTTTTCTGCTCCCTCTGACGTGTCTTCTGCTCCCTCTGACGTGTCTTCTGCTCCCTCTGACGTGTTTTCTGCTCCCTCTGACATGTTTTCTGCTCCCTCTGATGTGTCTTCTGCTCCCTCGGACGTGTCTTCTGCTCCCTCTGACGTGTCTTCTGCTCCCTCTGACGTGTCTTCTGCTCCCTCTGACGTGTCTTCTGCGCCCTCTGACGTGTCTTCTGCTCCCTCTGATGTGTCTTCTGCTCCCTCGGACGCGTTTTCTGCTCCCTCTGACGTGCCTTCTGCTCCCTCTGACGTGCCTCCCGCCCTGCCAGCTGCCGCACCGAAGCTCGCTGGATCCGCCGAGCACACCGTCCGTCTCCTGGGAGGAGTACCTGGCTGCCGACCCGGCCAGTCTGCCGCGCGTCGGGCGCGCCATCATCTCCAAAGTCAGCTGCAAACGCTTCAAGAACGCCACGCTCGCCATGGTGAGGCGCGGGGCGGGCACAGCCACCGGCGGCCGGGTCACTGCCACCGCCCAGTGGCCGGACAGAGAGGCGCTGGCTGTCTGGTGACCTGGTCAACCCGCTGGTCTCATACCGAAACTGGCGCGCCGTGTAGCTTCATGGTGTCCTTAAGCTGACGAGGACGTATGCAACCCGGCATATTTTAGTTGAGCGTGAGCGTATTCACCGTTTTTTCGGCTCTGTTGTGGCAGTGATCAGCCGTTAACTTGTGATCTGGAACTTCCTAGTGCTCTTTCGGTGGTCGTTGCAGTTTGGCCCGGGGTAACGTCGTCACACGGTGTTGAAACACGCCCCTGAACTGACCTGACATGAACTGAGCCCACGTCCGAGCTGACCTGACCTGAGCCCACGTCTGCGTCTGCGCAGAGTCAGCAGTTCCCGCTGACGGTCAGCATGCTGTTGGACGTGCTGGACGTCATAGCGCCCTTCAAACACTTCAGCAAACTCAAACAGTTCGTGGAGTGTAAGCTGCCGCCCGGCTTCCCAGTCAAGCTCGGTGAGTTCCTGCTTCCGTGTGTGTGATCCTGCCGACCGGTCACTGGATCCCGGCCCTGCTTTGTGTTTCATTAGCCACTTATACTCGGACATATGCTTACACTCAGTTGAGGTTACGTAACGTGCAGGCTGTCAGTAAGCTGACCTTTGTCCCCCGACTGATTGTTAACACGTGTTGATGATGATGATTGAGGTTGTGCTAACGTCGCTGCATCTGTGGTGTTTCAGATATTCCTCTGATCCCGGCCATCACGGCCCAGATCACCTTCCAAGACTTCTACTTCGACGACAGCCACCCGAGCCACCTGTTCGCCGTGCCGGCCGACTACACAGAGGACCCCGCCCGGTCAGTGGTGCCCAGATGAGTGCCAGCCCGCCACCCTTGACAGTTCGAGATCACGAGCATCACATGTCACTTTAGAAGTCGGATGCACATGCAGTGCTATCTTGCCGCCATACATAGCTACTTTTCTTGTCATTTCAGCGTTCGTTTTAACTTGTTTGTGTGTGCTGTGTAGGTTCCCGGACTTATGACACCCAGAAGACGCGTGTCTGTGCGGCGCGGCGTGGACGCGTCCGGCCGGCGAGCCGCCGCTGCTGCTACACCTGCCCGTCCAGTGGGGACCCGGCAGCCTGTACTCGTCCGACCTGTGCCTCCAGCTCGGCTGAGACAGCCTCCGGCCGACGGCCGACACGACACGACACGCCGGCAGCAGAGCAGGAAGACAGGGCCGGCCGACCGACCTCCGGCGGTAGACATGGGACTCTGAGCCGGCTCGGCGGCCGGTGCCGCCGCGGGCACTGCACGGCAGCTGCGGCTGTGTGATGTGATTTAGGCCGGCGTAGAGGTCAGACGCGGTGCAGATAGGTCGCCGTGGTGGGCCACCTAGGAGCAGGGACGGCGGCCGTGGACGGTGCAGAGGTTCGGCGCCCAGACCCGACTCGGCGACCCGACTCCGGTGGTGTCGCGCAGTCCTGCTCCCTGACCCCCGTCGGCCCGCCGGGTGGGCTGCGTTCCTCACTCCCCGGCGAGATTTAGCTACCAGACCGTATTAGTTTGTTGGACAATTAGCTAGACATTCTAGAGGCAATATTCTGCCGACATTGGGCAATGGTTGGCCTTGTTTGCGTCGCTGCCGGCCGGTCGCCGCTCGCCTCACGTCTGGTAGAGCTATACACGCGACACCGGCGGCCGGACGAACGACCTGTAGTGCTGGCAGTGTAGCGCCGCCGGGCCGGCCTCCCGGTGTCGGTCGGCGTGTGGTGGGAGTAGCCGGTGTCGTAGCTCGACTCGGAAAGCCGCAGTCATCAGAGCAGTGGGTCTGCCCTCAGCGCGGCGTCAGCGCCGGGTCCACCGCAGTCATCGGAGCAGTGGGTCTGCCCTCAGAGCGGCGTCAGCGCCGGGTCCACCGCGGCCTGCTGCACCGGCGCTGTACGGCCGGGTCCGGCCGGCTGCACCGGCGCTGTACGGTCGGGTCCGGTCGGCTCCACCGGCGCTGTACGGCCGGGTCCGGCCGGCTGCACCGGCGCTGTACGGCCGGGTCCGGCCGGCTGCACCGGCGCTGTACGGTCGGGTCCGGTCGGCTCCACAGGCGCTGTACGGTCGGGTCCGGTCGGCTCCACCGGCGCTGTACGGTCGGGTCCGGTCGGCTCCACCGGCGCTGTACGGCCGGGTCCGGCCGGCTGCACCGGCGCTGTACGGCCGGGTCCGGCCGGCTGCATCGGCGCTGTACGGTCGGGTCCACCGGTGCTGTACGGCCGGGTCCGGTCGGCTCCACCGGCGCTGTACGGTCGGGTCCACCGGTGCTGTACGGCCGGGTCCGGTCGGTTCCACCGGCGCTGTACGGCCGGGTCCGGCCGGCTGCACCGGCGCTATACGGCCAGGCCCGGTCGTCCGGCCTCTGTAGAGTAGCCTCCGGTAGCTGCGGTGTGGTGCCGCCGACTCTAGTCCAATGGGCGGCACTCCGCCTCCGCCGCCTCCGCCGCCGATAGCCGTGTCCAGCCGTCGCCGAACCCGCCCCTGGTTACCCGAGACAACGTGCATTGCTCAATCACCTTTCAGATGTGACCATTGTCGTGCGGTGTCGCCGTGTGAGTCGGACGGAGGTGATTTGCCAGGAGCTGGATCGGATATATATTTTCGGCGATCGTGATAAGCAAATTTGCTAATTCGTTAGCAGGTTTGTGTGTGCATGTGTGCATGTAGATGCGACCCATATGCACATGCCGACTGAGACAATGTCGGTAGCCGTTCGGGTGTCGGTGAGGGTGTGTGTAGTGTGCAGGCTCTCCGGCGGCCCACTGCGTTGTGATCGGACCACAGACGATGTTGTGTAGCTGTTTTCTGTGATGGGCCTGGACCGCCGCTTGTTGCCAACTCGTCAACACCGACGGCAGCCCAGGCTTCCCCAGACAGCAGCACGTGAGATAGGCGCGTTTTAAAATGCCAGCCTATTTTGTCTTGCTCTTACTAGGTAGTATCATATTTATTTTGTTTCTAGCCTGCGCATTTACGATAGATAAGAGTTAAGACGTATACGCAATCGGTATTTAATAGGAGAAAACTGATAGATTATCAAAGGTTTGTGATGATTCACTGATGCCATACGTTGTGTTGTTTTCGATTGAGAAGCCTCGAATAAAGACTGCCCTGGTGGCTGCCCTGGAAGTGATACGGTCTTTGTACCGTCGCGGCGTGGTACGTCGTTAAAAGGCGGGTCTGTCCAACATCTACCGTCGCGGCGCGGTACGTCGTTAAAAGGCGGGTCTGTCCAACATCTACCGTCGCGGCGTGGTACGTCGTTAAAAGGCGGGTCTGTCCAACATCTACCGTCGCGGCGCGGTACGTCGTTAAAAGGCGGGTCTGTCCAACATCTACCGTCGCGGCGTGGTACGTCGTTAAAAGGCGGGTCTGTCCAACATCTACCGTCGCGGCGTGGTACGTCGTTAAAAGGCGGGTCTGTCCAACATCTACCGTCGCGGCGTGGTACGTCGTTAAAAGGCGGGTCTGTCCAACATCTACCGTCGCGGCGTGGTACGTCGTTAAAAGGCGGGTCTGTCCAACATCTACCGTCGCGGCGTGGTACGTCGTTAAAAGGCGGGTCTGTCCAACATCTACGGACGCCGGTAGCTGTCAGCTGCGTGTGTTGCTGCTTGATCGTACGGGGCAAGCTATGAAATGGCAGGCACACTGCTCCGTCGCCCGCTGGTCCACCAGACACTGCCATCTGCCGGCCAACTGGGTGGCGCCGCCTGTCATGCGGTGTGGAGCGTCCGATCAGACCAGGTCAGGTCACGCCTCCTGAGGTCAGAGTGGTGACACTCCAGTCATGTCAGCACAGGTCAGGTCACACGCCTCCTGGGGTCAGAGTGGTGACACTGTCCAGTCATGTCAGACCAGGTCGAGTCACACGCCTCCTGGGGTCAGAGTGGTGACACTGTCCAGTCATGTCAGACCAGGTCAGGTCACACACGTCCTGAGGTCAGAGTGGTGACACTATCCAGTCCAGGTCAGGTCACACACGTCCTGAGGTCAGAGTGGTGACACTGTCCAGTCCAGGTCAGGTCACACACGTCCTGAGGTCAGAGTGGTGACACTGTCCAGTCCAGGTCAGGTCACACACGTCCTGAGGTCAGAGTGGTGACACTGTCCAGTCCAGGTCAGGTCACACGTCCTGAGGTCAGAGTGGTGCCACTGTCCAGTCATGTCAGCACAGGTCAGGTCACGCCTCCTGAGGTCAGTGGTGACACTGTCCAGTCTAGGTCAGGTCACACGTCCTGAGGTCAGAGTGGTGCCACTGTCCAGTCATGTCAGCACAGGTCAGGTCACACGTCCTGAGGTCAGAGTGGTGACACTGTCCAGTCCAGGTCAGGTCACACGTCCTGAGGTCAGAGTGGTGACACTGTCCAGTCATGTCAGCCCAGGTCAGGTCACACGCCTCCTGAGGTCAGAGTGGTGACACTGTCCAGTCCAGGTCAGGTCACACGCCTCCTGAGGTCAGAGTGGTGACACTCCAGTCATGTCAGCCCAGGTCAGGTCACACGTCCTGAGGTCAGAGTGGTGACACTGTCCAGTCATGTCAGACCAGGTCAGGTCACACACGTCCTGAGGTCAGAGTGGTGACACTGTCCAGTCATGTCAGACCAGGTCAGGTCACACACGTCCTGAGGTCAGAGTGGTGACATTGTCCAGTCCAGGTCAGGTCACACACGTCCTGAGGTCAGAGTGGTGACACTGTCCAGCCCAGGTCAGGTCACACGCCTCCTGAGGTCAGAGTGGTGACACTGTCCAGTCATGTCAGACCAGGTCAGGTCACACGCCTCCTGAGGTCAGAGTGGTGACACTGTCCAGACCAGGTCAGGTCACACACGTCCTGAGGTCAGAGTGGTGACACTGTCCAGTCCAGGTCAGGTCACACACGTCCTGAGGTCAGAGTGGTGACATTGTCCAGTCCAGGTCAGGTCACACACGTCCTGAGGTCAGAGTGGTGACACTGTCCAGCCCAGGTCAGGTCACACGCCTCCTGAGGTCAGAGTGGTGACACTGTCCAGACATGTCAGTCCAGGTCAGGTCACACACGTCCTGAGGTCAGAGTGGTGACATTGTCCAGTCCAGGTCAGGTCACACACGTCCTGAGGTCAGAGTGGTGACATTGTCCAGTCCAGGTCAGGTCACACACGTCCTGAGGTCAGAGTGGTGACATTGTCCAGTCCAGGTCAGGTCACACGCCTCCTGAGGTCAGAGTGGTGACACTGTCCAGTCATGTCAGACCAGGTCAGGTCACACGCCTGCTGAGGTCAGAGTGGTGACACTGTCCAGTCCAGGTCAGGTCACACGTCCTGAGGTCAGAGTGGTGACACTGTCCAGTCATGTCAGCACAGGTCAGGTCACACGCCTCCTGAGGTCAGAGTGGTGACACTGTCCAGTCATGTCAGACCAGGTCAGGTCACACACGTCCTGAGGTCAGAGTGGTGACACTGTCCAGTCCAGGTCAGGTCACACGTCCTGAGGTCAGAGTGGTGACACTGTCCAGACCAGGTCGGGTCACACGTCCTGAGGTCAGAGTGGTGACACTGTCCAGTCCGGGTCAGGTCACACGCCTCCTGAGGTCAGAGTGGTGACACTCCAGTCATGTCAGACCAGGTCAGGTCACACGCCTCCTGAGGTCAGAGTGGTGACACTGTCCAGTCCAGGTCGGGTCACACGCCTCCTGAGGTCAGAGTGGTGACACTGTCCAGTCCAGGTCAGGTCACACACGTCCTGAGGTCAGAGTGGTGCCACTGTCCAGTCATGTCAGCCCAGGTCGGGTCACACACGTCCTGAGGTCAGAGTGGTGACACTGTCCAGTCCAGGTCAGGTCACACGCCTCCTGAGGTCAGAGTGGTGACACTGTCCAGTCCAGGTCAGGTCACACACGTCCTGAGGTCAGAGTGGTGACACTGTCCAGTCCAGGTCAGGTCACACACGTCCTGAGGTCAGAGTGGTGCCACTGTCCAGTCATGTCAGCCCAGGTCAGGTCACACGTCCTGAGGTCAGAGTGGTGCCACTGTCCAGTCATGTCAGCCCAGGTCGGGTCACACACGTCCTGAGGTCAGAGTGGTGACACTGTCCAGTCCAGGTCGGGTCACACACGTCCTGAGGTCAGAGTGGTGACACTGTCCAGTCCAGGTCAGGTCACACGCCTCCTGAGGTCAGAGTGGTGACACTCCAGTCATGTCAGACCAGGTCAGGTCACACGCCTCCTGAGGTCAGAGTGGTGACACTGTCCAGTCCAGGTCGGGTCACACGCCTCCTGAGGTCAGAGTGGTGACACTGTCAAGTCCAGGTCGGGTCACACGCCTCCTGAGGTCAGAGTGGTGACACTGTCCAGTCATGTCAGCCCAGGTCGGGTCACACACGTCCTGAGGTCAGAGTGGTGCCACTGTCCAGTCATGTCAGCCCAGGTCGGGTCACACACGTCCTGAGGTCAGAGTGGTGACACTGTCCAGTCATGTCAGTCCAGGTCGGGTCACACACGTCCTGAGGTCAGAGTGGTGCCACTGTCCAGTCATGTCAGCCCAGGTCGGGTCACACACGTCCTGAGGTCAGAGTGGTGACACTGTCCAGTCATGTCAGACCAGGTCGGGTCACACACGTCCTGAGGTCAGAGTGGTGACACTGTCCAGTCCAGGTCAGGTCACACGCCTCCTGAGGTCAGAGTGGTGACACTGTCCAGACCAGGTCAGGTCACACGCTTCCTGAGGTCAGAGTGGTGACACTGTCCAGTCATGTCAGACCAGGTCAGGTCACACACGTCCTGAGGTCAGAGTGGTGACACTGTCCAGTCCAGGTCGGGTCACACGCGTCCTGAGGTCAGAGTGGTGACACTGTCCAGTCATGTCAGACCAGGTCAGGTCACACACGTCCTGAGGTCAGAGTGGTGACACTGTCCAGTCATGTCAGACCAGGTCAGGTCACACGCCTCCTGAGGTCAGAGTGGTGACACTGTCCAGTCATGTCAGACCAGGTCGGGTCACACACGTCCTGAGGTCAGAGTGGTGACACTGTCCAGTCCAGGTCAGGTCACACGCCTGCTGAGGTCAGAGTGGTGACACTGTCCAGTCATGTCAGACCAGGTCGGGTCACACACGTCCTGAGGTCAGAGTGGTGACACTGTCCAGTCCAGGTCGGGTCACACACGTCCTGAGGTCAGAGTGGTGACACTGTCCAGTCCAGGTCAGGTCACACGTCCTGAGGTCAGAGTGGTGACACTGTCCAGTCCAGGTCAGGTCACACGCCTCCTGAGGTCAGAGTGGTGACACTGTCCAGTCATGTCAGACCAGGTCAGGTCACACGCCTGCTGAGGTCAGAGTGGTGACACTGTCCAGTCCAGGTCGGGTCACACACGTCCTGAGGTCAGAGTGGTGACACTGTCCAGTCCAGGTCGGGTCACACGCCTCCTGAGGTCAGAGTGGTGACACTGTCCAGTCATGTCAGTCCAGGTCAGGTCACACGCCTGCTGAGGTCAGAGTGGTGACACTGTCCAGTCCAGGTCGGGTCACACGCTTCCTGAGGTCAGAGTGGTGACACTGTCCAGTCATGTCAGACCAGGTCAGGTCACACACGTCCTGAGGTCAGAGTGGTGACACTGTCCAGTCATGTCAGCACAGGTCAGGTCACACACGTCCTGAGGTCAGAGTGGTGACACTGTCCAGTCATGTCAGCACAGGTCAGGTCACACGCCTCCTGAGGTCAGAGTGGTGACACTCCAGTCATGTCAGACCAGATCAGGTCACACACGTCCTGAGGTCAGAGTGGTGACACTGTCCAGTCATGTCAGCCCAGGTCAGGTCACACGCGTCCTGAGGTCAGAGTGGTGACACTCCAGTCATGTCAGACCAGATCAGGTCACACACGTCCTGAGGTCAGAGTGGTGACATTGTCCAGTCCAGGTTGGGTCACACACGTCCTGAGGTCAGAGGTGACTGTCCAGTCCAGGTCGGGTCACACATGTCCTGAGGTCAGAGTGGTGACATTGTCCAGTCATGTCAGACCAGGTCGGGTCACACACGTCCTGAGGTCAGAGTGGTGAGACTGTCCAGTCCAGGTCGGGTCACACGCCTCCTGAGGTCAGAGTGGTGACACTGTCCAGTCATGTCAGCCCAGGTCAGGTCACACACGTCCTGAGGTCAGAGTGGTGACATTGTCCAGTCATGTCAGACCAGGTCGGGTCACACACGTCCTGAGGTCAGAGTGGTGAGACTGTCCAGTCCAGGTCGGGTCACACGCCTCCTGAGGTCAGAGTGGTGACACTGTCCAGTCATGTTAGCCCAGGTCAAAATGTTCAAAATGTCCGGGTCGGGTCACACACGTCCTGAGGTCAGAGTGGTGACACTGTCCAGACATGTCAGACCAAGTCAGGTCACACACGTCCTGAGGTCAGAGTGGTGACACTGTCCAGTCATGTCAGCCCAGGTCAGGTCACACGTCCTGAGGTCAGAGTGGTGACATTGTCCAGTCATGTCAGACCAGGTCGGGTCACACGCCTCCTGAGGTCAGAGTGGTGACACTGTCCAGGCCAGGTCAGGTCACACGCCTCCTGAGGTCAGAGTGGTGACGCTGTCCAGTCCAGGTCAGGTCACACGCCTCCTGAGGTCAGAGTGGTGACACTGTCCAGTCATGTTAGCCCAGATCAGGTCACACGTCCTGAGGTCAGAGTGGTGACATTGTCCAGTCATGTCAGTCCAGGTCGGGTCACACACGTCCTGAGGTCAGAGTGGTGACACTGTCCAGTCCAGGTCAGGTCACACGCCTCCTGAGGTCAGAGTGGTGACACTGTCCAGTCATGTCAGTCCAGGTCAGGTCACACGCCTCCTGAGGTCAGAGTGGTGACACTGTCCAGTCATGTCAGCCCAGGTCAGGTCACACGTCCTGAGGTCAGAGTGGTGACATTGTCCAGTCATGTCAGCCCAGATCAGGTCACACACGTCCTGAGGTCAGAGTGGTGACACTGTCCAGTCATGTCAGTCCAGGTCGGGTCACACACGTCCTGAGGTCAGAGTGGTGACACTGTCCAGTCATGTCAGTCCAGGTCGGGTCACACACGTCCTGAGGTCAGAGTGGTGACACTGTCCAGTCATGTCAGCCCAGGTCAGGTCACACGTCCTGAGGTCAGAGTGGTGACACTGTCCAGTCATGTCAGACCAGGTCGGGTCACACACGTCCTGAGGTCAGAGTGGTGACACTGTCCAGTCATGTCAGTCCAGGTCGGGTCACACACGTCCTGAGGTCAGAGTGGTGACACTGTCCAGTCATGTCAGTCCAGGTCGGGTCACACACGTCCTGAGGTCAGAGTGGTGACACTGTCCAGTCATGTCAGCCCAGGTCAGGTCACACGCCTCCTGAGGTCAGAGTGGTGACACTGTCCAGTCATGTCAGACCAGGTCAGGTCACACACGTCCTGAGGTCAGAGTGGTGACACTGTCCAGTCCAGGTCGAGTCACACGCCTCCTGAGGTCAGAGTGGTGACACTGTCCAGCCCAGGTCGGGTCACACACGTCCTGAGGTCAGAGTGGTGACACTGTCCAGTCATGTCAGACCAGGTCAGGTCACACGCCTCCTGAGGTCAGAGTGGTGACACTGTCCAGTCCAGGTCGAGTCACACGCCTCCTGAGGTCAGAGTGGTGACACTGTCCAGTCCAGGTCAGGTCACACGCCTCCTGAGGTCAGAGTGGTGACACTGTCCAGACCAGGTCAGGTCACACGTCCTGAGGTCAGAGTGGTGACACTGTCCAGTCATGTCAGACCAGGTCAGGTCACACACGTCCTGAGGTCAGAGTGGTGACACTGTCCAGTCCAGGTCAGGTCACACGCCTCCTGAGGTCAGAGTGGTGACACTGTCCAGTCATGTCAGACCAGGTCAGGTCACACACGTCCTGAGGTCAGAGTGGTGACACTGTCCAGTCATGTCAGACCAGGTCAGGTCACACACGTCCTGAGGTCAGAGTGGTGACACTGTCCAGTCCAGGTCAGGTCACACGCCTCCTGAGGTCAGAGTGGTGACACTGTCCAGTCATGTCAGACCAGGTCAGGTCACACACGTCCTGAGGTCAGAGTGGTGACACTGTCCAGACCAGGTCAGGTCACACGTCCTGAGGTCAGAGTGGTGACACTGTCCAGTCATGTCAGACCAGGTCAGGTCACACACGTCCTGAGGTCAGAGTGGTGACACTGTCCAGTCCAGGTCGAGTCACACGCCTCCTGAGGTCAGAGTGGTGACACTGTCCAGTCATGTCAGACCAGGTCAGGTCACACGCCTCCTGAGGTCAGAGTGGTGACACTGTCCAGTCCAGGTCAGGTCACACGCCTCCTGAGGTCAGAGTGGTGACACTGTCCAGTCATGTCAGACCAGGTCAGGTCACACGCCTCCTGAGGTCAGAGTGGTGACACTGTCCAGTCCAGGTCAGGTCACACGCCTCCTGAGGTCAGAGTGGTGACACTGTCCAGTCCAGGTCGGGTCACACACGTCCTGAGGTCAGAGTGGTGACACTGTCCAGTCCAGGTCGGGTCACACACGTCCTGAGGTCAGAGTGGTGACACTGTCCAGTCCAGGTCAGGTCACACGCCTCCTGAGGTCAGAGTGGTGACACTGTCCAGTCCAGGTCGGGTCACACACGTCCTGAGGTCAGAGTGGTGACACTGTCCAGTCCAGGTCGAGTCACACGCCTCCTGAGGTCAGAGTGGTGACACTGTCCAGTCATGTCAGACCAGGTCAGGTCACACGCCTCCTGAGGTCAGAGTGGTGACACTGTCCAGTCCAGGTCAGGTCACACGCCTCCTGAGGTCAGAGTGGTGACACTGTCCAGTCCAGGTCAGGTCACACGCCTCCTGAGGTCAGAGTGGTGACACTGTCCAGTCCAGGTCAGGTCACACGCCTCCTGAGGTCAGAGTGGTGACACTGTCCAGTCATGTCAGACCAGGTCAGGTCACACGCCTCCTGAGGTAAGAGTGGTGACACTGTCCAGTCCAGGTCGGGTCACACACGTCCTGAGGTCAGAGTGGTGACACTATCCAGTCCAGGTCGGGTCACACACGTCCTGAGGTCAGAGTGGTGACACTGTCCAGTCCAGGTCAGGTCACACGTCCTGAGGTCAGAGTGGTGACACTGTCCAGACATGTCAGACCAGGTCAGGTCACACGCCTCCTGAGGTCAGAGTGGTGACACTGTCCAGTCCAGGTCGGGTCACACGCCTCCTGAGGTCAGAGTGGTGACACTGTCCAGTCATGTCAGCCCAGGTCAGGTCACACACGTCCTGAGGTCAGAGTGGTGACACTGTCCAGGCATTTCAGGTCAGGTCAGGTCACACGCCTCCTGAGGTCAGAGTGGTGACACTGTCCAGTCATGTCAGACCAGGTCAGGTCACACGCCTCCGGAGGTCAGAGTGGTGACACTGTCCAGACATGTCAGACCAGGTCAGGTCACACGCCTCCTGAGGTCAGAGTGGTGACACTGTCCAGTCCAGGTCAGGTCACACACGTCCTGAGGTCAGAGTGGTGACACTGTCCAGTCATGTCAGACCAGGTCAGGTCACACGCCTCCTGAGGTCAGAGTGGTGACACTGTCCAGTCATGTCAGACCAGGTCAGGTCACACGCCTCCTGAGGTCAGAGTGGTGACACTGTCCAGTCATGTCAGTCCAGGTCGGGTCACACACGTCCTGAGGTCAGAGTGGTGACACTGTCCAGTCATGTCAGCCCAGATCAGGTCACACACGTCCTGAGGTCAGAGTGGTGACACTGTCCAGTCATGTCAGTCCAGGTCGGGTCACACACGTCCTGAGGTCAGAGTGGTGACACTGTCCAGTCATGTCAGACCAGGTCAGGTCACACGCCTCCTGAGGTCAGAGTGGTGACACTGTCCAGTCATGTCAGACCAGGTCAGGTCACACGCCTCCTGAGGTCAGAGTGGTGACACTGTCCAATCCAGGTCGGGTCACACACGTCCTGAGGTCAGAGTGGTGACACTGTCCAGTCATGTCAGCCCAGGTCAGGTCACACACGTCCTGAGGTCAGAGTGGTGACACTGTCCTGTCATGTCAGACCAGGCCAGGTCACACACGTCCTGAGGTCAGAGTGGTGACACTGTCCAGTCCAGGTCAGGTCACACGCCTCCTGAGGTCAGAGTGGTGACACTGTCCAGTCATGTCAGCACAGGTCAGGTCACACGCCTCCTGAGGTCAGAGTGGTGACACTGTCCAGTCATGTCAGACCAGGTCAGGTCACACACGTCCTGAGGTCAGAGTGGTGACACTGTCCAGTCCAGGTCAGGTCACACGCCTCCTGAGGTCAGAGTGGTGACACTGTCCAGTCATGTCAGTCCAGGTCAGGTCACACACGTCCTGAGGTCAGAGTGGTGACACTGTCCAGTCATGTCAGACCAGGTCAGGTCACACGCCTCCTGAGGTCAGAGTGGTGACACTGTCCAGTCATGTCAGACCAGGTCAGGTCACACGCCTCCTGAGGTCAGAGTGGTGACACTGTCCAGTCATGTCAGTCCAGGTCGGGTCACACACGTCCTGAGGTCAGAGTGGTGACACTGTCCAGTCATGTCAGCCCAGATCAGGTCACACACGTCCTGAGGTCAGAGTGGTGACACTGTCCAGTCATGTCAGTCCAGGTCGGGTCACACACGTCCTGAGGTCAGAGTGGTGACACTGTCCAGTCATGTCAGACCAGGTCAGGTCGCACGCCTCCTGAGGTCAGAGTGGTGACACTGTCCAATCCAGGTCGGGTCACACACGTCCTGAGGTCAGAGTGGTGACACTGTCCAGTCATGTCAGCCCAGGTCAGGTCACACACGTCCTGAGGTCAGAGTGGTGACACTGTCCTGTCATGTCAGACCAGGTCGGGTCACACACGTCCTGAGGTCAGAGTGGTGACACTGTCCAGTCATGTCAGCACAGGTCAGGTCACACGCCTCCTGAGGTCAGAGTGGTGACACTGTCCAGTCATGTCAGCACAGGTCAGGTCACACGCCTCCTGAGGTCAGAGTGGTGACACTGTCCAGTCATGTCAGACCAGGTCAGGTCACACGCCTCCTGAGGTCAGAGTAGTGACACTGTCCAGTCCAGGTCGGGTCACACACGTCCTGCGGTCAGAGTGGTGACACTGTCCAGTCCAGGTCAGGTCACACGCTTCCTGAGGTCAGAGTGGTGACACTGTCCAGTCATGTCAGCCCAGGTCACACACGTCCTGAGGTCAGAGTAGTGACACTGTCCAGTCATGTCAGACCAGGTCAAGTCACACACGTCCTGAGGTCAGAGTGGTGACACTGTCCAGTCATGTCAGACCAGGTCAGGTCACACACGTCCTGAGGTCAGAGTGGTGACACTGTCCAGTCATGTCAGACCAGGTCAGGTCACACACGTCCTGAGGTCAGAGTGGTGACACTGTCCAGTCATGTCAGCCCAGGTCAGGTCACACACGTCCTGAGGTCAGAGTGGTGACACTGTCCAGTCATGTCAGTCCAGGTCAGGTCACACGCCTCCTGAGGTCAGAGTGGTGACACTGTCCAGTCATGTCAGACCAGGTCGGGTCACACGCCTCCTGAGGTCAGAGTGGTGACACTGTCCAGTCCAGGTCGAGTCACACGCCTCCTGAGGTCAGAGTGGTGACACTGTCCAGTCCAGGTCAGGTCACACGCCTCCTGAGGTCAGAGTGGTGACACTGTCCAGACCAGGTCAGGTCACACGTCCTGAGGTCAGAGTGGTGACACTGTCCAGTCATGTCAGACCAGGTCAGGTCACACACGTCCTGAGGTCAGAGTGGTGACACTGTCCAGTCCAGGTCAGGTCACACGCCTCCTGAGGTCAGAGTGGTGACACTGTCCAGTCATGTCAGACCAGGTCAGGTCACACACGTCCTGAGGTCAGAGTGGTGACACTGTCCAGTCATGTCAGACCAGGTCAGGTCACACACGTCCTGAGGTCAGAGTGGTGACACTGTCCAGTCCAGGTCAGGTCACACGCCTCCTGAGGTCAGAGTGGTGACACTGTCCAGTCATGTCAGACCAGGTCAGGTCACACACGTCCTGAGGTCAGAGTGGTGACACTGTCCAGACCAGGTCAGGTCACACGTCCTGAGGTCAGAGTGGTGACACTGTCCAGTCATGTCAGACCAGGTCAGGTCACACACGTCCTGAGGTCAGAGTGGTGACACTGTCCAGTCCAGGTCGAGTCACACGCCTCCTGAGGTCAGAGTGGTGACACTGTCCAGTCATGTCAGACCAGGTCAGGTCACACGCCTCCTGAGGTCAGAGTGGTGACACTGTCCAGTCCAGGTCAGGTCACACGCCTCCTGAGGTCAGAGTGGTGACACTGTCCAGTCATGTCAGACCAGGTCAGGTCACACGCCTCCTGAGGTCAGAGTGGTGACACTGTCCAGTCCAGGTCAGGTCACACGCCTCCTGAGGTCAGAGTGGTGACACTGTCCAGTCCAGGTCGGGTCACACACGTCCTGAGGTCAGAGTGGTGACACTGTCCAGTCCAGGTCGGGTCACACACGTCCTGAGGTCAGAGTGGTGACACTGTCCAGTCCAGGTCAGGTCACACGCCTCCTGAGGTCAGAGTGGTGACACTGTCCAGTCCAGGTCGGGTCACACACGTCCTGAGGTCAGAGTGGTGACACTGTCCAGTCCAGGTCGAGTCACACGCCTCCTGAGGTCAGAGTGGTGACACTGTCCAGTCATGTCAGACCAGGTCAGGTCACACGCCTCCTGAGGTCAGAGTGGTGACACTGTCCAGTCCAGGTCAGGTCACACGCCTCCTGAGGTCAGAGTGGTGACACTGTCCAGACATGTCAGACCAGGTCAGGTCACACGCCTCCTGAGGTCAGAGTGGTGACACTGTCCAGTCCAGGTCAGGTCACACACGTCCTGAGGTCAGAGTGGTGACACTGTCCAGTCATGTCAGACCAGGTCAGGTCACACGCCTCCTGAGGTCAGAGTGGTGACACTGTCCAGTCATGTCAGACCAGGTCAGGTCACACGCCTCCTGAGGTAAGAGTGGTGACACTGTCCAGTCCAGGTCGGGTCACACACGTCCTGAGGTCAGAGTGGTGACACTATCCAGTCCAGGTCGGGTCACACACGTCCTGAGGTCAGAGTGGTGACACTGTCCAGACATGTCAGACCAGGTCAGGTCACACGCCTCCTGAGGTAAGAGTGGTGACACTGTCCAGTCCAGGTCGGGTCACACACGTCCTGAGGTCAGAGTGGTGACACTATCCAGTCCAGGTCGGGTCACACACGTCCTGAGGTCAGAGTGGTGACACTGTCCAGTCCAGGTCAGGTCACACGTCCTGAGGTCAGAGTGGTGACACTGTCCAGACATGTCAGACCAGGTCAGGTCACACGCCTCCTGAGGTCAGAGTGGTGACACTGTCCAGTCCAGGTCGGGTCACACGCCTCCTGAGGTCAGAGTGGTGACACTGTCCAGTCATGTCAGCCCAGGTCAGGTCACACACGTCCTGAGGTCAGAGTGGTGACACTGTCCAGGCATTTCAGGTCAGGTCAGGTCACACGCCTCCTGAGGTCAGAGTGGTGACACTGTCCAGTCATGTCAGACCAGGTCAGGTCACACGCCTCCGGAGGTCAGAGTGGTGACACTGTCCAGACATGTCAGACCAGGTCAGGTCACACGCCTCCTGAGGTCAGAGTGGTGACACTGTTCCAGTCCAGGTCAGGTCACACACGTCCTGAGGTCAGAGTGGTGACACTGTCCAGTCATGTCAGACCAGGTCAGGTCACACGCCTCCTGAGGTCAGAGTGGTGACACTGTCCAGTCATGTCAGACCAGGTCAGGTCACACGCCTCCTGAGGTCAGAGTGGTGACACTGTCCAGTCATGTCAGTCCAGGTCGGGTCACACACGTCCTGAGGTCAGAGTGGTGACACTGTCCAGTCATGTCAGCCCAGATCAGGTCACACACGTCCTGAGGTCAGAGTGGTGACACTGTCCAGTCACGTCAGTCCAGGTCGGGTCACACACGTCCTGAGGTCAGAGTGGTGACACTGTCCAGTCATGTCAGACCAGGTCAGGTCACACGCCTCCTGAGGTCAGAGTGGTGACACTGTCCAGTCATGTCAGACCAGGTCAGGTCACACGCCTCCTGAGGTCAGAGTGGTGACACTGTCCAATCCAGGTCGGGTCACACACGTCCTGAGGTCAGAGTGGTGACACTGTCCAGTCATGTCAGCCCAGGTCAGGTCACACACGTCCTGAGGTCAGAGTGGTGACACTGTCCTGTCATGTCAGACCAGGCCAGGTCACACACGTCCTGAGGTCAGAGTGGTGACACTGTCCAGTCCAGGTCAGGTCACACGCCTCCTGAGGTCAGAGTGGTGACACTGTCCAGTCATGTCAGCACAGGTCAGGTCACACGCCTCCTGAGGTCAGAGTGGTGACACTGTCCAGTCATGTCAGACCAGGTCAGGTCACACACGTCCTGAGGTCAGAGTGGTGACACTGTCCAGTCCAGGTCAGGTCACACGCCTCCTGAGGTCAGAGTGGTGACACTGTCCAGTCATGTCAGTCCAGGTCAGGTCACACACGTCCTGAGGTCAGAGTGGTGACACTGTCCAGTCATGTCAGACCAGGTCAGGTCACACGCCTCCTGAGGTCAGAGTGGTGACACTGTCCAGTCATGTCAGACCAGGTCAGGTCACACGCCTCCTGAGGTCAGAGTGGTGACACTGTCCAGTCATGTCAGTCCAGGTCGGGTCACACACGTCCTGAGGTCAGAGTGGTGACACTGTCCAGTCATGTCAGCCCAGATCAGGTCACACACGTCCTGAGGTCAGAGTGGTGACACTGTCCAGTCATGTCAGTCCAGGTCGGGTCACACACGTCCTGAGGTCAGAGTGGTGACACTGTCCAGTCATGTCAGACCAGGTCAGGTCACACGCCTCCTGAGGTCAGAGTGGTGACACTGTCCAATCCAGGTCGGGTCACACACGTCCTGAGGTCAGAGTGGTGACACTGTCCAGTCATGTCAGCCCAGGTCAGGTCACACACGTCCTGAGGTCAGAGTGGTGACACTGTCCTGTCATGTCAGACCAGGTCGGGTCACACACGTCCTGAGGTCAGAGTGGTGACACTGTCCAGTCATGTCAGCACAGGTCAGGTCACACGCCTCCTGAGGTCAGAGTGGTGACACTGTCCAGTCATGTCAGCACAGGTCAGGTCACACGCCTCCTGAGGTCAGAGTGGTGACACTGTCCAGTCATGTCAGACCAGGTCAGGTCACACGCCTCCTGAGGTCAGAGTAGTGACACTGTCCAGTCCAGGTCGGGTCACACACGTCCTGAGGTCAGAGTGGTGACACTGTCCAGTCCAGGTCAGGTCACACGCTTCCTGAGGTCAGAGTGGTGACACTGTCCAGTCATGTCAGCCCAGGTCACACACGTCCTGAGGTCAGAGTAGTGACACTGTCCAGTCATGTCAGACCAGGTCAAGTCACACACGTCCTGAGGTCAGAGTGGTGACACTGTCCAGTCATGTCAGACCAGGTCAGGTCACACACGTCCTGAGGTCAGAGTGGTGACACTGTCCAGTCATGTCAGACCAGGTCAGGTCACACACGTCCTGAGGTCAGAGTGGTGACACTGTCCAGTCATGTCAGCCCAGGTCAGGTCACACACGTCCTGAGGTCAGAGTGGTGACACTGTCCAGTCATGTCAGTCCAGGTCAGGTCACACGCCTCCTGAGGTCAGAGTGGTGACACTGTCCAGTCATGTCAGACCAGGTCGGGTCACACGCCTCCTGAGGTCAGAGTGGTGACACTGTCCAGTCCAGGTCAGGTCACACACGTCCTGAGGTCAGAGTAGTGACACTGTCCAGTCATGTCAGACCAGGTCAGGTCACACACGTCCTGAGGTCAGAGTGGTGACATTGTCCAGTCATGTCAGACCAGGTCGGGTCACACGCCTCCTGAGGTCAGAGTGGTGACACTGTCCAGTCATGTCAGCCCAGGTCACACACGTCCTGAGGTCAGAGTAGTGACACTGTCCAGTCATGTCAGACCAGGTCAGGTCACACACGTCCTGAGGTCAGAGTGGTGACACTGTCCAGTCCAGGTCAGGTCACACACGTCCTGAGGTCAGAGTGGTGACACTGTCCAGTCCAGGTCAGGTCACACGCCTCCTGAGGTCAGAGTGGTGACACTGTCCACTCATGTCAGACCAGGTCAGGTCACACACGTCCTGAGGTCAGAGTGGTGACACTGTCCAGTCCAGGTCGGATCACACGTCCTGAGGTCAGAGTGGTGACACTGTCCAGTCATGTCAGCCCAGGTCAGGTCACATGCCTCCTGAGGTCAGAGTGGTGCCACTGTCCAGTCATGTCAGCCCAGGTCAGGTCACACACGTCCTGAGGTCAGAGTGGTGACACTGTCCAGTCCAGGTCGGGTCACACGCCTCCTGAGGTCAGAGTGGTGACACTGTCCAGTCCAGGTCGGGTCACACACGTCCTGAGGTCAGAGTGGTGACACTGTCCAGTCCAGGTCGGGTCACACACGTCCTGAGGTCAGAGTGGTGAGACTGTCCAGTCCAGGTCGGGTCACACGTCCTGAGGTCAGAGTGGTGACACTGTCCAGTCATGTCAGACCAGGTCAGGTCACACGCCTCCTGAGGTCAGAGTGGTGACACTGTCCAGTCCAGGTCAGGTCACACGCCTCCTGAGGTCAGAGTGGTGACACTGTCCAGTCATGTCAGACCAGGTCAGGTCACACGCCTCCTGAGGTCAGAGTGGTGACACTGTCCAGTCCAGGTCAGGTCACACACGTCCTGAGGTCAGAGTGGTGACACTGTCCAGTCATGTCAGACCAGGTCAGGTCACACGTCCTGAGGTCAGAGTGGTGACACTGTCCAGTCATGTCAGACCAGGTCAGGTCACACACGTCCTGAGGTCAGAGTGGTGACATTGTCCAGTCCAGGTCAGACCAGGTCAGGTCACACGCCTCCTGAGGTCAGAGTGGTGACACTGTCCAGTCCAGGTCGGGTCACACGCCTCCTGAGGTCAGAGTGGTGACACTGTCCAGTCCAGGTCGGGTCACACGTCCTGAGGTTAGAGTGGTGACACTGTCCAGTCATGCCAGCCCAGGTCAGGTCACACACGTCCTGAGGTCAGAGTGGTGACACTGTCCAGTCCAGGTCAGTCCAGGTCAGGTCACACACGTCCTGAGGTCAGAGTGGTGACACTGTCCAGTCCAGGTCGGGTCACACGTCCTGAGGTCAGAGTGGTGACACTGTCCAGTCATGTCAGACCAGGTCAGGTCACACGCCTCCTGAGGTCAGAGTGGTGACACTGTCCAGTCCAGGTCAGGTCACACGTCCTGAGGTCAGAGTGGTGACACTATCCATCTGTCCAGCCCAGGTCAGGTCAGCTCTGTTCTGCGTGTACCCACTGATAGCGGTATCTACAGCACCGGCACCGTCCGCAGAGCGGCTCCCGTGATCGTCACGGCGCTGATTGTCGTCTTGGTAAATCTCCGCTTATCGGACGTTGTTGCCGCGGCGCGATAGCGTGCTGCAATATTGATGTAAGGCTGCCGACTCACTGATCCCTGAAGGCAATCCTGTAACAACTCGGGGATCAGCTGAGCTGCACCATATGGAGACCTATGGCCATGGGCGGATCCAGGGGAGGGGGGGGGGGGCAAAGGGCCCATGCCCCCCCCCCCCCAACCGCCTGAAATCGGCGAAAAATTGACACATTTCCTGATATAGAAAACAATCTAAGCAACTTTTACCAAGGACAATTTGTTTTAAATCAGCTCTCAATGCATAAGCATGCGAAATCCGATGAGTTTTCAGAATTGTGTGAGACTTTTGGGGATTTGCCCTCCCCAAACACCCGTTCTGGGTCCGCCTCTGCATATGGCTGATGTAGAAGTGACAATAGACTGGGTCGTCAGCTGGGTGGTCAGCATTTGAGCTGGCCACTGTTCGTCCCCAGGCCGAGTCGGCCGCGGTGCGTGGCGCGGCTTCGCAGTTTTCTTTTGCGTCTGGTCATCTCGCTGGTAAGCGGCTTTGGTTGTATGTGCCGGCGGGCTTCCCAGGGGCAAACAACGCGCCGCGGCCAGGTCGGATTACACGGCGGGCCGGACGGTTGGCGGCAGTTGTACGTCATCTCGGGTCGACCCGGTGCCGGCCGGCGGCCTCAACTGGCCAGCCGCGGCCGCTGAAGGCTCACACATTCACTTGTGTGTGGTGCGCGCCTGTGTGTGACGATTGTAAGCTTTGGTATGTCGATATCAGTGAGGAATTCGCAGGACCCCGTTAACCCGGCAGTTACTCGGTTATTTGTTATCCACAAGGCGACTTACGGGGCGGGATTTTTTACCCCCTCGTAACTCCAAAACTGTTGGACCGATTTGAACAATACAAATTGCATACGATATCCCTGGAAAATGTGTTGTTCGAAGCCCATTATTGTTGACCTCCAGGTCACTGTGACGTCACAGGTCAGGTTAAAGAAAAACTATTGACAGTGCCATGAAGGTCTCGATTGAGGCATTTGTTGAGGCATAGCGCTATGAAACGCGTCAGTATAAGTCAAGAAATCGGTATGATTCTTGTGTCTGACACTTCTGAGTACAATTATAAGCTGTTCGTGACCTTGAGTCACGTCGAGGTCAAACTGCCGATTACCGTCACTAGACGTTTCGATGCATGCAGGGACGTTGCCACGGGGGGAGGCTGGGGGCCGAGCCCTCGCAGGATCGCTCCGGCCGGAGTCCGGCCCCCCAGATTCACAGGATTGTAACATCAGCCCTATAGGGCTGCCCCCCCCCCCCCACACACCCCTAGCTGCCCCCCAACCCCCAACCCCTGGCTGGGCCTCTACTCAAAATGTTGTGGTGACGCCACTGGACAGGGGCGCAGCCAGGGGAGGGGGCACAGGGGACACGTGTCCCCCCCCATTGGGTCGAGGGGCCCGGAGGTCCCCTCGCCCCCTCAGCCCATATGGAAGCGGCGGAGCGGCCGAAGAACCCAAAACGGCCCGGCTTGCCAGGCTTAAGAGAGTCCTTGTTCGGACTTAGGAGCCCTCAGTCGGCCCGAGGGAGCCCTCGGTCGGTCTGAAGGTGCCCTGGGTCGCCCTAAGAGGCACTTGTTAGGGTTAATGGGGCCCACGGTCGACCTAAGGCTCTTGGTTAGCCTGAGGGGCCCTCAGTCGGCCTGAGGGAGCCCTTGCTAGGCTTAACAGGGCCCCGGTCGGCCTGAGGGGCCTAGCCGGCCTAAGGGGCCCTCGGCCGGCCTAAGAGGGTCCTAGGTCGTCCTGAGGGGGCCTAGGTTGGTCGGCCTGAGGGGCCCTCAGTCGGCCTAAGGGGATGGGGGCTCGGTCGGCCTGAGGGGCCCTCGGTCGGCGTGGGGGGGGGGGGCGGTCGGCCTGAGAGACCCTTGGTTGACCTATGGGGCCCTCAGTCGGCCTGAGTGAGCCCTCAGTCGGCCCGGGGGTGCCCTCGGTCGGCCTTGGTCGGCCTGTGGGGCCCTTTCTATACTTAAAGAGGGTCCTCGATCGGCCTGAGGAGCCACCGGTCGGCCTAAAGGAACCTTCGGCCGGCCTAAGAGGGCACTAGGTCGTCCTGAGGAGCCCTAGGTGTGTCGGCCTGGGGCCCTTGGTCGGCCTGTGGGGGCCTGGTCGGTCTAAGGGGGCCATTGGTCGGCCTGAGAGGCCCTTGGTTGGCTTGAGGGGCCCTCGATCGGTCTGTGGGGGTCCGGTCGGCCTCAGGGGCAGTTTCAGAAAAGTGGTTCCACGATCTGAGTTCGCGGAACAAATTTTTCGCCAGTGGCGGAACAATTTTTTTAAATGCGTATATCAGTAGTTTTTGCGCAATTTTTGATACGCATTTCTGCACAACCTATTTTCATATATGCCAATATGTGCATATATTATTATGTGGAAGGTTGATGAATCGTCAGTCGTATTTCCTGTACAGATATGGTCTTGACGTCAGTCGGGGACCGAGACTCCCGGGTCGTATTTAAAAAGGTACCTTGTATGTCGCGTATGCGTATATGGGAAACCGGGCTCAAGTCTCAGTCTAAAGTACTGCCGTCTTTTGCATAACGTGCTTTTATGTCCCAAGGTTATCCAATATCCATGGCCCCGATGACGATGGTATCGATTGCGGGGTTGTAACCTGAATAGACAACACTTTTTTTGGAGGTTTTAAAATGTTTTTTTTTGGGGGGGGGGGGGGGGAAGTACCAGTTTTCCTTCCCTAAATCACTGCAGAAATTTCGGATGTTGGGAATTTGGAGGTTCCGCCTTACAATTTTTTTTTACAATTTGTGTCGCATCACTGTCACGTTCCGGCCATTGTTCGGAAAGTCAAGTCTCAGTCTATTTGTTATGCTCGTCAGCCATTTGCACCCGCAGACTAAAAATAATTCAAAGTTTTCACGGAACAAAACTTCCAAGTTCAGAAAAATGGAGAAAGGGACCACTTTTCTGACACTGCTCAGGGGCCCCGATCGGCCTAAAGGGGAGGGGGCCTTGATTGCCCTGATGTGCTCTCAGTCGGCCTTGCTAGGCGTAAGAGGGTCCCCGGTCGACCTGAGGGGTACGGCCGGCCTAAGGAGGCCCTCGTCCTCTGCCGGCCTAAGAGGGCCCCAGGTCGTCCTGAGGGGCCCTAGGTTGTTGGGCCTGAGGCGCTCTCGGCCAGCACCTGGTCATGGCAATCCCTGATAGACACTGGGGGGGGGGGGGCTTCGGGGCCCTGCCTCGTCTGGGGGGGGGGGGGGGGGGGGCAAATGACTACTGCCTTAGCCTGGTTCTGGTTCCAAGCCTGGTTCTGGCCCCAAGCCTGGTTCTGGAGTGTCTGATCGCCACTGGGGGTCCTGTCTAACACCTGAATAACCTGTACTGACCCCTAATCGCCACTGGGGCACCTGCCTAACCTTAGGGCTTATACTCGCCTTCTATTGTGAACAGCAGTCAGCAGACCGCTTGGGACCTTAATTTTCGGTGATAACTTTTGAATGCATCAACTGGTATGAACAAATTTCTCGCAATGGACGTTTCAGGCCCTGTGCTAAATTGTATTATACAAGTTGGTTAGTGTCAGATAAAAATGTAGGGCGTTTTCCATTCACTCGTAATGTTAAACACAATACGAGCTCGGATAAAGGCTAACGTCCGGTCGCTCTGCAGTCCCGCCCTCGACTCCGCCGACCACTCGCAACCGACCGGTCACTGATCGGGCAGCGCCGGTTCAAGGTTCACAGTAGTTCATGTTATCATATGTAATTATTGACTCAGGTACAATTTGTGTTCCTTGGCCCCTACCAAGTAAGCTGAGATTATGTGAGTCCAGGAGCACTATTAACTTCTGAGCGAATAAAGGTAGAGACGTGCGACTGACGCCATTGTGTTTGTCTTGTGAAAACGCGTTTCCCAATATGTACAAGGAGGCCTTGGTCACCTTGATCACCTTGGTCACAGTATGACCTTGACCTGTGGTCAGATTTTGGATTTGACCTAACCCGGTCACGCCGGGTATGGTTGAACGGACCTTGGCGAGACAAACAAGGTGACGGTAAAATAAATTGCCACATCGTTATTAGGTTTGCAAATTTATTAACGAAAAGGTTATTGATAATATACAGTCAGTGTGACCTTTGGCTTTGCTGACCTCTAGAGCCTAAACTATCGACTTGATCACAAAATAGAAAAAAAACGAGGACACGTTAGCGATTTCTGACCTTTTCTAATTTTGTTCTCGTTTGTTCCTAGCTATTATAGTTCTCGAGATGTTTGCATAGGCGTAACTATACCTTCCGAAAGTAGGTGGGGACGGAGGCACTTTGAAGTCGATTCTTTCCATGCAACGCCCATAGGCGTAATGTTAAAATACGAAAATGTTACTGGGGGACTGATCCCCAGTGACCCCAGTGGTGGTTACGCGCCTGGATGTTTTGGGGGTCTGTTGGGCAGACGCCAGACTATACAAATTTGGAAAATTTGACCTTTGATGACTTCTGATGACCTCAATTTTGACCTGAGCCAAAGATGACCGAAATGGTTTCGTATTGAATTTTGATGGTGAACATTCCCTTGGTTAAAGGAAATAGTTCACCTTCAACATGGGATTTTGAACTGAAATAGCAGTTTTGTAGCCCGTGTTGAGAAATCCTTATCTGCAACTTTTCTTGGCTGAAAAGACTCTCCAGCCGAAGATATTTGACTTTTTGGCGAAGGAATGCGGCGCATATACAGCTGATGCTCCGAACCTATGGGACTATGTATGATATACCGTACCGTCTGAGAGTGCCAGCACTGGTCTGAGCATGCGCAGACCAATAACGCACACCATAACATTAATAATTTACGACCTTCTGTCCTGAATTGGCGCGATGTAGGACCATTTTTGAAAAGAAAAAGAAAGAAACTGTATTAAAAAATATAATAAAATCGTGTTCTGAAAAATTTCCGAAGGTGAACTATTTCCTTTAAGTTGCTTAATTATTCTTTTAAAATCAGGAAATGTGTCAATTTTTGGCTGACTTCGGGCGGTTTGGGGCATGACCTCTTTGCCCCCCACCTGCTGGATCTGCTAGTGGCCAGCTACTTGATAAGCCCGTGAGCGCTCAAAATGTTCGACGGAAGTTGTATACGTTGCCGTTTTATGAAGTTGTCTTTGCAAACCTATGACGGATCGTTTCGCGTAAAGCGCCTCCACATTCCTAGTTTATACGTCAGTGAATTACCTCGAATGTATGTGTTTGCAATGCAATTTGTCACAAACGTGGGCAATCGGGGAAACGTAGAATGTTGAGGTCCCGAAGTTTCGCGTTGCCTCTTCTTCATTGTGTTGCTGCTGCAGGACCTTCAAGGAGCCTTGTGCGTGCAACTAAAATTGTTAAAGGGAGATAATCACCTTTTGATTTTGTTAGCAACTATTTATTTGGCTACCGTTATGGTATTAAAATGTTGTTATCTAAATTTAAGAATTAAATACAATTATTCCCTAGTAATTCAAAGTTGGAAGTTTGGGAAAATTAATGATTGGGATTTTCCCTCCACTATTGGAAAGCGCAACATTTGGAAAACACAAAGCGCTTTTGCATCAATCTGTTTCTGTTTTGCATCAATCTGTGCTGTCAACGTTGTTGAATGGGCACTTGTAAACAAATCGCCGACACTAAATAGGTCGCCGTAGTTTAGCTTGGCACCGGCCGGCCGGTGCCAAGCTAAACTGCCGATGTCAATGCACCTTTTTTCAAATGATTGCTGATAGTTCATACATTTTTTGGCACATATTCGCAAAAGAGTGCAGGAAACATATTGCATACCTTCATGATAAATAGCAATGCGTATGGAGGCTAATTTACTGAATTCGTTACCGAGTACTTGCTGAGTACCGACCGATATAAGCGTGGATCGCTTATCGGTAAGAAACTGCCAATATCTTTCGGTAGGAATGCTTATATGCAAAATGTGATGAATTTACATCATATTTTGGCCTCGTCTATCGATTTCAGGTGCTAACTCCATTTTTGTGGAAAAGGGTGATTATCTCCCTTTAATCCGCGCACCGACGGAGTCCGCGCCAACTTCGAACCGACAGGGGGGGGGGGGAGGGGATACCCGCCCCTCTAAGATTAAACAAAAAATGCAACATAGCGACAAACATTAACAAAAACTTTAGATAGCTCGAAACAAGGTATAATGAAAGTACTAAGGTCATTTGTTTAGGTCAGGCCATTATTGAGGTCACCAGAGGTCAACAAAGGTAAAATTTCGGCCATATATAGTGTCCTTTCCAAAAACCGTCTATATCTCGAAAACAAAAAGAGCTAACGACACGCGAAAACAAATCCGAAAGATAAATTAATTTGCTGTCACTCAGGCTTTATCAGATTTTATCTCAGGTCAATAGTTAGCTCAGGGGAGGCCATCGCACTTGAAACATTCTAAAAATTGCGGAATTGTTTTAGGGAATAACTTTTGAGATACGCATGATGAAGTGATACCTACAGTTTTCACCATTGTGTCTCTCCGTCGAGACGCATCGAAAGTATATCATATGAACATGACCTAGTTGGGTAATATCCAAAAAATTACCTGACCTCTGCTCAGGTCAAGGGCAGGTCAAGTTCAGATTTTACCTCAGGGGCATTCCACGACATTTAGACAAGTCGAAATAACCCTCATCTCTCAATTTTTGCTCAAAATTGGTCTATATGGTTATCTTGGGTCCTGAATTCAGCTGTGGCAATATTAGCTCGATCTGATCTCAGGTTTGGGAGTTATAGCCTCGGGCATTTTGGCAAGGTCACGCTGCAGAGGTATGTTTGGAAGCCAAAATAACGCATTTGTCTAAACTAAATAGAAAAAATAATAATATGGCTGAATTTGCAATTGAACAGGGATTCTATTTCTGGATTTTTTTGCGTGACCTTGAATGACCTTGAGACCGTGACCTCGTGACCTTTTTTCGTTGACCTCGTATGACTCCGGGTACACTCCGGGATTTCAATTTTTGACTTTGCAAAATTCTCGTCAATATATTGCGGAACAACGCAACAAATAAAAAAGGTGCGTTTTTCCTCTAATTTCCATATTTCCCGTCGATATACATGCGTGTTTTCGAATTACCCCCAAGGGGGAAGGGTAATGGGTGAATATCTGATAATCTATGGGACCGATTTGGGTGGGTCTTCGCCATTTGATCTGGCGAGGTCCAAGATAGTGCCATTTTGAGTTTTATTCACTTTGGTCTAATCTAAGTGAACCAAATTGGACCAAAACTGCCAAAAATCGTTGCCGACAACGTCATACTCCAAACCTATGAGACCGATTTAGGCGGGGTCGTTCACCATTCGATCCGGCGTGGCCAAACACGGTGCGGTTTGAGTTTTATTCATTTTGGTCTGATCTAAGTGGACCAAATTGGACCAAAACCGGCCAAAATCCGTTGCAGACGTCATGCTCCGAACCTATGGGACTGATTTGAACGGAGTCTTCACCATTCGATCCGGCTGGGTCTTAAACGGTGCCGTTTTGAGTTTTATCCACTTTGGTTCAATCGATGTGGACCAAATTGGACCAAAACAGCGAACATCGTTGCCGACGTCATGCTCCGAACATATGGGACCGATTTAGGCGGGTCCTCGCCTTTCGATCCGTTTTGGACCACGCCGGATGGCTGCGTGGTGTTGCTAGTCACCCTGACAATGTGTATACCAAAAGTCGGGTCTCTGCGCTGCAATGGTAGCTGAGATATCCACACCCGTTTTACCCCCTCCCCTTGGGAGTAATTCGATAAACACGCACGTATATTGGCGGAAAATATGGAAATTAGAGGAAAAACGCACCTGTTTTTATTGTTTACAATGTTAACTTGTTAGGGAATATATTGACAAGTATTTTGCGAAGTGAAAAATTGAAATAAGAGGTGTGCCCAGGGTTACACGAGTTCAACGAAAAAAAGGTCACGAGGTCACGGTTTCAAGGTCATTCAAGGTCACGCAAGAAAAGCCCAGAAATAGAATCTCTGTTTCATTGCGAATTCAGCTATATGATTATTTTTTATATTTAGTTAAGTCAAATGCGTTATTTTGGCCTCCAAACATACCTCTGCAGCGTAACCTTTCCAAAATACCCGAGGCTATAACTCAAAACTGAAGTCAGATTGAGCTAATATTGCCACAGCTGAATTCATGACCCAAGATAACCCTACAGACCAATTTTGAACAAAAAGTGAGAGATGAAGGTTAAAATTTGAGGAAAAAAATTGTCGAAATGTCGTAGCCTGTCGTAAAAAATGTCGTAAAATTGTCGAAAAGCCCATCAATCAACGCGTCTCGACGCGTCAAACACAATGTTTAGAACTCCATTACTCTACTTGATTTGGCAAAGAGTTATTTAATACAAAAAACACATGTGAACCTCTGGGGTCACCTGAGTTGACCTCGTAGAGGTCATAGAACACACAATGTGACTTGGTTCTTTGCATATGGCACAATACTGGTGTGCCTATCTGGTGAAAACTGGTCAAATTTAAGCATTTACTGTGGATTTATAACTACGTGTTTTCATTTGTATCCATTTACTTATTGTTCAACATGGGTCTGTCCGACGTTTTTTTTGCGATCATTTAGGGCCCCCGCAAAATATAGAGGCCTAAATCCGAGGAGATACCATTTTTTTTTTGGGGGGGGGGCTTTGGCCGAGGGGGCCCCTGGGATGCCGTGCCTCTCCTTGCCGAAGGTCTGGCTGCGCCCCTGCCACTGGATACATGTCTACGGGTTTATTTTCGTCTACCTACATATAATGTTTAAAAATGACCTTAGCACATTGTTTGTTCCACGACAATTTAGGCGAGAGATAAAAACTTAACGCCATGAGTGATGTATGCGTAATGCCTAACGAAGTGGCCGATTTGTGTTATGGGAATGCAATAAGTCAGTCATTTTTGATGATATTGACTACAATTTTTTTTTCAATATTTATCTTACAAGTCGCTATCATGTTTCATTTCTTCTGATTGTCTGATTTTTTGTTTGTTGAAAATATGTCAAAAATATGCTATTTTGTTTTTGTTTTAATTGTATCCTTTGTTGAAATTCAAAATACGAGATAGTAGCTCGATTTTCGAGTCTATTTTGAGTTTTTTGACATCTTACAATGTACTTTGTCTTAAAAACTTTACTTTTGACAGCGTTTTTCGCAAGCCCTTATTTTTAAACAAAAACCTAAAACATGACCTCACTCTGCCGTCATTTCCGGTTGACCTAGGTATCATGAGCTCAACTTCGTCCTTCGGTTAACACGTGTTAAATCGATGTGCTAAAATGAACTGAAACTTTGGTAACGATACTCGCGTTATTTTACGAGATATTGCGAAAGAACGCAAAGGGGCAAAATGGCCCCCCGTAACTGGCGAACCGAGGAGCCGTGCAGCCGGCAAACATCGTCGAGGGTCCCCACGACACGCTGCTCGTCGTCGATGGTCCCACGACACGCTGCTGTCTGCTGTTGTCGAGGGTCCCACGACACGGGTCCCACGACACTGATGCTGGACCCTGAAAAGGTGCCGAAAACGTTATTGTCAAGTTGGATTGTCTTGTCATGCTAATGTCATCGCTAATATAAGAAGCCCGAGTGTTCTGGACGAGATTCGTGCGTTGTTCGGCTGCAGTGTGCTGGCGTGTGAACTGTGCAGGGCCATGAGCAGTGCCCTGCGTGTGAACTGTGAAGGGCCATGAGAGCAAGTGCCCTGCGGTGTGAACTGTGAAGGGTCATGAGCAGTGCCCTGCGTGGTGAACTGTGAAGGGCCATGAGCAGTGCCACTGTGCCCTGCGTGTGAACTGTTGAAGGGTCATGAGCAGTGCCCTGCGTGTGAACTGTGCAGGGCCATGAGCAGTGCCCTGCGTGTGAACTTGTGAAGGTCATGGAGCTGCCCTGCGTGTGAACTGTGAAGGGCCATGAGCAGTGCCTGCGTGTGAACTGTTGAAGGGCCATGAGCAGTGCCCTGCGTGTGCACTGTGAAGGGTCATGAGCAGTGCCCTGCGTGTGAACTGTGCAGGGCCATGAGCAGTGCCCTGCGTGTGAAACTGTGAAGGTCATGAGCAGTGCCCTGCGTTGTGAACTGTGAAGGGCC
>JAXIVJ010000791.1:0-175000 GCA_036785665.1 Chirona hameri
ATGCTTACAGACAGCGCAACGGAACAGGCCGTACAGACGCAACGTAAATGAACAGGACTGCATGACTGTGTGTGCATGTCGAATGAGTGCATCCGGCCGGGCCGAGAATAAAAGTTGTTCATTCGAGGAACACAAGTTCATTCGAGGCACAGAGACAGACATATAGACACGCACACACATAGACACGCACACACAGACATACAGTTACAGTGCCACACAGATAGAGACCACACAGACAAAGAGACAAAAAGACACAGGAGATAGCGAGACAGAGGAAGAACCATGGATAAAGAGACACAAGAGACAGACTGATAGACAGAGCAGCAGCGTCAGAGAGCGTCAGGCCCCGTGCCACAGGAGCAGGGACCGGGCCGGTCGCATACCGGGGATACCGGCCAGTCTCCAACGGCAGCTGCTGGCGGCCAGTCACCAACGGCAGCTGCTGGCGGCCAGTCTCCAACGGCAGCTGCCGGCGGCCAGTCTCCAACGGCAGCTGCCGGCGGCCAGTCACCAACGGCAGCTGCTGGCGGCCAGTCTCCAACGGCAGCTGCTGGCGGCCAGTCTCCAACGGCAGCTGCTGGCGGCCAGTCTCCAACGGCAGCTGCTGGCGGCCAGTCTCCAACGGCAGCTGCCGGCGGCCAGTCACCAACGGCAGCTGCCGCGGCCAGTCTCCAACGGCAGCTGCCGGCGGCCAGTCTCCAACGGCAGCTGCTGGCGGCCAGTCTCCAACGGCAGCTGCTGGCGGCCAGTCTCCAACGGCAGCTGCTGGCGGCCAGTCTCCAACGGCAGCTGCCGGCGGCCAGTCTCCAACGGCAGCTGCTGGCGGCCAGTCTCCAACGGCAGCTGCTGGCGGCCAGTCTCCAACGGCAGCTGCTGGCGGCCAGTCTCCAACGGCAGCTGCCGGCGGCCAGTCTCCAACGGCAGCTGCTGGCGGCCAGTCTCCAACGGCAGCTGCTGGCGGCCAGTCTCCAACGGCAGCTGCTGGCGGCCAGTCTCCAACGGCAGCTGCCGGCGACCAGTCTCCAACGGCAGCTGCTGGCGGCCAGTCTCCAACGGCAGCTGCTGGCGGCCAGTCTCCAACGGCAGCTGCCGGCGGCCAGTCACCAACGGCAGCTGCCGGCGGCCAGTCTCCAACGGCAGCTGCCGGCGGCCAGTCTCCAACGGCAGCTGCTGGCGGCCAGTCTCCAACGGCAGCTGCCGGCGGCCAGTCTCCAACGGCAGCTGCCGGCGGCCAGTCTCCAACGGCAGCTGCTGGCGGCCAGTCTCCAACGGCAGCTGCCGGCGGCCAGTCTCCAACGGCAGCTGCCGGCGGCCAGTCTCCAACGGCAGCTGTCGGCGGCCACTCTCCAACGGGAGCTGCCGGCGGCCAGTCTCTAACGGCAGCTGCCGGCGGCGGCGGCGGAACAGAGTCTCCCCCGTCCCGGCAGTGGCCCGCTGCCGTCCCGTCCCGTCAGTAGTCCGCTGCCGTCCCGTCAGTTCGTCAGTGTGTCAGCAGCCTCTCGGCCGTTGAGCAGGCGCTAAGGCCATAGTGCGGGCCGAAGTCGAGCCATTAGCCGGACGTGCTGGGCCTGGGAACACCGCCATATCGGCCGGCGGCCGGAACTGAGCCGCGTTACCGGCTCCTGACTGCTGGGAACGCGCCCCGGTCCCGGGCACTCCAACACCGGAGACAGGACCACGCCTGACAGCAGCGGCAGCAGCGGCGGCGGCCAAGTCAGCAGATCTGCTCCTGGTAGCATGTATAACCTTCCTTCCTTGCAGCAACCAGTTGGGTGATCTAACCGACATTCAAAGATTCGTCCAACGTTAGTACAGCGTTCGCGTTCGAAATGGTAAATTTTGTCACAAAGGCAGCGTACATAGCCATGCTGAGTACGGCAGTGATGCTGGAGCTCCACCCTCGGCATGGCGTCCCCTCCTGGCACGCTCTCTGTCCCCCCCCCCCCCCGTCCATATAGCCTCGTCAACAGCACCTCCCCGGTCCCCTGGCCTCCTATCCTACACCCCGCCGCGCGGGCCAGACGGTGTCTACCGGGGCCGGGGGTGGTGCCGGGGTCCTATCGATAGCCGGGGGGCCACGCCGTCTGCCGGTGCCGGGCTGCAGCCCACGGCCCGAGTGGCCGGACGCCGCCGTCTGCCGGTGCCGGCCTGCAGCCCACGGCCCGAGTGGCCGGACGCCGCCGTTTGTTGGTGCCGGGCTGCAGCCCACGGCCCGAGTGGCCGGACGCCGCCGTTTGTTGGTGCCGGGCTGCAGCCCACGGCCCGAGTGGCCGGACGCCGCCGTTTGTTGGTGCCGGGCTGCAAGCCCACGGCCCGAGTGGCCGGACGCCGCCGTTTGTTGGTGCGCCGCCACAGCAAAAACAAACCACCGGCGGAGGATCAGCGGCGCGACGACGCGGCACCAAGTCACGGCAGACGGAGGGACGCTCCCTCCCTCGGCCGGCAGGCGGCGAGAGGCCCGCCGTCAGCTGGGACGCAGCGGCACGTGGGGCAAACCCGGCACCAATCCACAGCGACACGGGGACGACCAGAGGCAGAGAGGGAGACTCGGCTAACAGCCAGGGCCGCACTGAGCCATGCTGCACGTGACCCATCTCACTTATAAGAAGTCGCACTTTATAGAATACTCAGACACAGGGTGAGCGCCTAGATTTAGTGATACCAGATTTCGAGGAGACATGAGACTACCACTTGGCCAGTAACCCTGCCTACGAGGATACCACTTGGCCAGTAATCCTGCGATTTATATTGATTATACTCCGTCCACTATTTCTGAAGGCCGGGAAAGTGTTAATGCACGGGCGATACACTAGGCGAAGGTCGGTGGTCGGTCGTCGGGTCGGGTCGGGTCGGGTCGGGTCGGGTCGGGTCGGTGTCGGGTCGGGTCGGGTCGGGTCGGTCGGGTCGGGTCGGTCGGTCGGTCGGTCGGTCGGTCGGTCGGTCGGTCGGTCGGTCGGTCGGTCGGTCGGTCGGTCGGTCGGTCGGTCGGTCGGTCGGTCGGTCGGTCGGTCGGTCGGTCGGTCGTCGGTCGGTCGCCTAGTTAGCCCCCGACCTCGTGAGTCAGCCGACGGTAAGCGGGAGGCTGTCAGCGGCCGATCGCTCAGTTCCCGGAGCCTGCCGTCTCCCCGGCGGGGCAATAGCTGACCGATGGCGTCACACGCGCGCCAGACGGCAGACACACAGACGGGCAGACGGCGTCACACGCGCGCCAGACGGGCAGACACCCAGACGGGCAGACGGCGGCCGATGCATCATCGAACACGGCACAGGAGACGCCTCCCAACCGCTGACAGTAACCACCCGACTGGCAGACTGCCAGGGCAGGGCGGCACAGCTAACTCACCGATCATCGAACACGGCACAGGAGACGCCTCCCAACCGCTGACAGTAACCACCCGACTGGCAGACTGCCAGGGCAGGGCGGCACAGCTGACTCACAGGTCACCGATCCACAGCTGACTCACAGGTCACCGATCCGCAGCTCACTCACAGGTCACCGATCCACAGCTGACTCACAGGTCACCGATCCACGTCACACTCACAGGTCACCGATCCACAGCTGACTCACAGGTCACCGATCCACGTCACACTCACAGGTCACCGATCCACAGCTGACTCACAGGTCACCGATCCACGTCACACTCACAGGTCACCGATCCGCAGCTGACTCACAGGTCACCGATCCACGTCACACTCACAGGTCACCGATCCACAGCTCACTCACAGGTCACCGATCCACAGCTGACTCACAGGTCACCGATCCACAGCTCACTCGCAGGTCACCGATCCACAGCTGACTCACAGGTCACCGATCCACGTCACACTCACAGGTCACCGATCCACAGCTCACTCACAGGTCACCGATCCGCAGCTCACTCACAGGTCACCGATCCACGTCACACTCACAGGTCACGGATCCGCAGCTCACTCACAGGTCACCGATCCACAGCTCAATCACAGGTCACCGATCCACGTCACACTCACAGGTCACCGATCCACAGCTCACTCACAGGTCACCGATCCAAAGCTCACTCACAGGTCACCGATCCACAGCTGACTCACAGGTCACCGATCCGCAACTCACTCACAGGTCACCGATCCACAGCTCACTCACAGGTCACCGATCCACATCTGACTCACAGGTCACCGATCCACAGCTGACTCACAGGTCACCGATCCGCAGCTCACTCACAGGTCACCGATCCACAGCTCACTCACAGGTGACCGATCCACGTCACACTCACAGGTCACCGATCCACAGCTGACTCACAGGTCACCGATCCGCAACTCACTCACAGGTCACCGATCCACAGCTCACTCACAGGTCACCGATCCACAGCCGACTCACAGGTCACCGATCCACAGCTCACTCACAGGTCACCGATCCACAGCTCACTCACAGGTGACCGATCCACATCTAACTCACAGGTCACCGATCCACAGCTCACTCACAGGTGACCGATCCACAGCCGACTCACAGGTCACCGATCCCCAGCTCACTCACAGGTCACCGATCCACAGCTCACTCACAGGTCACCGATCCGCAGCTGACTCACAGGTCACCGATCCACAGCCGATTCACAGGTCACCGATCCACAGCTCATCACAGGTCACCGATCCACGTCACACTCACAGGTCACCGATCCACAGCTGACTCACAGGTCACCGATCCACAGCTGACTCACAGGTCACCGATCCACGTCACACCGCCGCTGACACAGCCGGCTCCGAGTCACAGGTCACCACTCACCAGTACACGTCACAGGTCACCACTCACCAGTACACGTCACAGGTCACCACTCACCAGTACACGTCACAGGTCACGGCACACAGCCGGCCCGGCCGACAGATTAGATAACCACCTTATTTGGAAATATCTGGATAGCGGACAAATATTGGTACAGCGAGCTTTTCGCTCTACTGCCGGTTCGTCCAATTTGCTCTGTTCAAAGTTCCGAGATAAGGATAATGTTGTGTGTGTGAGGCAGGAATAGCGCTCCCCGGCCCGTCAGTCCGCCGGCAGTACAAATGAAGCTCCAGGTACCAACCAGTGGAAGGCAGTACATAAGTCACATGTCTGTATATTTCCCTGGGAATGGCATGCACAGTCGGCTTTGCTGGCTTTGTTGCCGGTACTGAAACGACGAGATACAAACAAACACAGATATTTTAACTGTGGTACAATACAATACTGCGTGTCAATATTGTCAAAAAGTCCAAATGTTGATCTATCCAAAGAAAATTGTTGACGTGTTAAAATGTAGATATTGAACAAATTGAAACAGCGCATGTAAAGGGAACATCAGGGAGCGGACAGCTGACCTCTTCAGAGCTGATTAGAAACACTCATCCCCTACATCCCGACAAAACCCTTCTGGCCGTGAAGTCACCGCCCGAACCGCCACCGTTTGGGTGTGCAGCGCCTTAACCCGCGCGGCGCTGGGGGGGTAAAATTTACCCCCCCTCCCGGGTTTTCGCTATAGATTCAAAACTACACTAGATATCGACGCGAAACTTTCAGTACCTTATCTGGCATCGATTTGACGTCTTCAGATAAATTTTGGAGAAAATCGGTCGAGAAGTTTTTGCGAAAATAGCGTTTTAGTGACGTCATGTAACGCCATTTTCGGTCCAAAATGGACGAAACTTTGATCAATGATAAAACAGCGAGTATTGAAGCAAATTGCAAACAAAGCACGTCAAAAGGAAGGAAATGACATTCTCTACAAGATGGCTATCTCGGATTTGCACAATTTTGATTTTCTGATCCCCAAAATGCAAAAAATCGTTTTTATTTTTTTCAAAGTTTACAAAATCCAAAATTGTAAGAATTTTCAAAAACCGGAAGATATATCAGATAACCATCTCTAATGAGTGACTATTCCAAATTTCAAACAAATATCTATATTTTTGACCCCCAAATGACACTAATAAGTGTTCAATGTGATGGACGCATTTGAAAAAATCGCAAATTTTGACATTTCTAGACATCGTACACAAAAACAAATTGCACCATTGGATTGCTGTGGCAAAACTGAACCGTAAACATGTGTCGGTTATTGCAAATTTTGGATTTCAAAATTTGACCTTTTTTGCCTGATCTTGACCTGACCTTGAGGTCAAATGTCAAAATAACCATTATTTTTGGATTCTACGTCTGAAATAACCCATGAGACATGTGTCACATGGGTTTCATATTACTTTTTCACAGTGTGACCTTTTGTGACCTGACTTTGACCTTGACCTGTACTTAGTATGATATTCATACTCAAGCATTACCCTCTCCTTATATTTAGAAGTGTTTTGGCAGAGTTTCGGCGCGCTGCTGTTGATAGTCCGGTCTCTGCAGCCAATAATCTCGAAAACAGGTGGTTTTGACCTTTGACCTGACCCTGACCTGATATGTGACCTTTTAAATAAAATTTTAAGAATTACTTAGAATCTTCCCATCGAGAGCTTCCGATCGCCGCCTTGCGCGTCTCGCTGCGATTATTGGTTCGGGAGATAGAGGGGCGGGGTAAAATTTACCCCCCCCCCCCCCCAGCGCGGCGCGTTCGGATGGAGACCCCAGCGCCGCGCGGGTTAAGTTAGCGTTCAGGTCCGGTGAATACCCATCACCGAGACCACAACGGAGAGACCGTGCAATGGATGAGAGGAGAAAATGTGCTCGCCACGTCTCGTGTCACAACAGCCAAAGCCGGTGTCGCTCAACTCCCGGCCGCAGGTGAGCGCACTGGACGCAACACGGAGCCAAGTGCTGCGGAGGTGGCGGCTCGGCCTCTCGTCTCACCTGCGGCGGCTGGTAGCCGTTGGGGGTGTAAAGCTCCGACATGCCGGCGTCTGTGGCGGCCGAGGCAGCGTTACAGCCTGCCCGGCCGGGCGGCCGCCTTTGTCCCCACACACCGCGCCTGCGGCCTGGCCTGGCCGCTGCTGCCCGCTCTCAGTCCCGTCACCTCGCCGCGCGATCCCCCACTGTCACCTCTGCCACTGTCCCGTCGCCTCTGCCGCGTCGCGCAGCCGGTCGGCGTCTCAGCACTCGGTCGGCAGCGGAGCGTGCGTGTCCGTCCCGCGCGGCGCCGGTCCCGTACTGAGCCGACTGCCGCCGCCGCGCCGCCACTGCCGCCATTCATCGCCGCCCGGAGTCGGAGCGGCCCGGCGAGACAGATCAACGGCGCACGCCGCGCCGGCAGCGACGGACGGGAGCGAACTCTGTGTCCGAGAGCGAGATTATCACGGAAAAGGACAACGAGAGAGGAGAGACGAGAGACTTCCACTTAATCCGATAATTAATTGGACGGATGGTACAATGTGGAGCGTAGCCACAAGGCCAGTGGCGAACTGTTTCGCCGGGGAGAAAGCTGCGAATTCGGGCGACATACGAAAGACATAAAGCAGAGCCTCATAAAGAAGGAGAGTAGTTAGCGCACATATGTGGGAGTGGGACAGACAGATGGACGGACGGACCGGAGATAACGAGCCACGGATAACAGGCCGGGAGGTGCTGAAAGTCAACTGCGCCGTGAGAAAAATAGACGCTTTGTTAGAAAGAGTCGTCATTTTTTAGCCGGAAAATCTCTGCCGACGACAGAAGGCTCTTTGGAAATGTTAAATGAGACCGACACTGACAAGTAGGTGAAAGAGACGCCTTACACGGAGAACACCGCCGTTAAAAATGGCATGATCGTCATGTGTATTGTCATTGTCGCCGACATCCCGAATCATCCGACACATGCGAATGTCATGACGATCCGCCCCGAATGCAGGTCCGACTGAGCCGAGTTCCCAGCAGCTGGGATAGTTGAAACTCCAGAACCGAAGCGCACTCAGTAGCATTACCCTGCAACCCGTCCATCGAGCACGATCCCGACATCGGCTGCCCAAAGGCTGTCACACCGCCGGAAGCCCTCTGTACCGACAGCCGGCGGGTACAGGCTGCGGTGTCCCAGAAGCCCTCTGTACCGACAGCCGGCGGGTACAGGCTGCGGTGTCCCAGAAGCCCTCTGTACCGACAGACGGCGGGAGCTGGAATAAAGCCTAGTTGGCCGCATACCGTCCGACCACGAGTGGCTCGGTAGCCAGTGCAATCCGGCGCGCCTGGAAAACACCAAGGCCCACTGTGGCGGATACGGCAAACCAGCTCCCGGCGAGCACTTTCCGAGGCAAGCGTCTCCCTCCAGCCTATATCTCCGTCCAGCAGCGAAATAATAATTGTTTGCATGTCGGCTCGACTCGGCTCGGAAAACACCAAGGCCTCGGGCGGCGGCGGACGGGGTGTTATAATCCGGGGGTCCGGGTCACCCTCTCCGTGGAGAACTGGCCCGGAGTGACGGCGGACGGGGTGTTATAATCCGGGGGTCCGGGTCACCCTCTCCGTGGAGAACTGGCCCGGAGTGACGACGGACGGGGTGTTATAATCCGGGGGTCCGGGTCACCCTCTCCGTGGAGAACTGGCCCGGAGTGACGGCGGACGGGGTGTTATAATCCGGGGGTCCGGGTCACCCTCTCCGTGGAGAACTGGCCCGGAGTGACGACGGACGGGGTGTTATAATCCGGGGGTCCGGGTCACCCTCTCCGTGGAGAACTGGCCCGGAGTGACGACGGACGGGGTGTTATAATCCGGGGGTCCGGGTCACCCTCTCCGTGGAGAACTGGCCCGGAGTGACGACGGACGGGGTGTTATAATCCGGGGGTCCGGGTCACCCTCTCCGTGGAGAACTGGCCCGGAGTGACGGCGGACGGGGTGTTATAATCCGGGGGTCCGGGTCACCCTCTCCGTGGAGAACTGGCCCGGAGTGACGACGGACGGGGTGTTATAATCCGGGGGTCCGGGTCACCCTCTCCGTGGAGAACTGGCCCGGAGTGACGACGGACGGGGTGTTATAATCCGGGGGTCCGGGTCACCCTCTCCGTGGAGAACTGGCCCGGAGTGACGGCGGACGGGGTGTTATAATCCGGGGGTCCGGGTCACCCTCTCCGTGGAGAACTGGCCCGGAGTGACGGCGGACGGGGTGTTATAATCCGGGGGTCCGGGTCACCCTCTCCGTGGAGAACTGGCCCGGAGTGACGGCGGACGGGGTGTTATAATCCGGGGGTCCGGGTCACCCTCTCCGTGGAGAACTGGCCCGAAGTGACGGCGGACGGGGTGTTATAATCGGGGGGTCCGGGTCACCCTCTCCGTGGAGAACTGGCCCGGAGTGACGGCGGACGGGGTGTTATAATCCGGGGTCCGGGTCACCCTCTCCGTGGAGAACTGGCCCGGAGTGAGGTGCCCAGGATTGCCCAGGATTGCCGACTGCGGTGCGGTAGGGAGAGCTGACTGTGCGACATCCGTCCCGCAGATGGCAGCCACTGCAGCATGCCGCCCAGCCCATACGGTGAACGCGGCCAGGGCAGATTGGGCAGCGAGTACAGACAGTCAGTCACGTCTGCCATCAAAGTCGCCCGCGCCCGGTGTACTCCATACCTCCATACCAGAGACCGCTGAGGAGCCCCTCTTCCCCGGCGCAGGTGGAGAAGACCGGGGATGTGGCCTGGTCCGGCACGCGGCAACGGAGCTAATGCAGAGCCATTGATTAAGGGGGGGGGGGTCCACTGAGGTCAGCCAGGGTGTGTGAGGTGTGAGGTGCGGTACTCACCCCCCACTGGCGCGGCGGCAGACCCTCCGTGTTGCTGTCCTGCCCACCCTGTCAACAGACACCGTCCCCCTCAGTCTGACGCCGCCCAGGCACGTCCCCTCAGTCTGACGCCGCCCAGGCACGTCCCCTCAGTCTGACGCCGCCCAGGCACGTCTCCCTCAGTCTGACGTCGTCCACGTCCCCCTCAGTCTGACGCCGCCCAGCCACGTCCCCTCAGTCTGACGCCGCCCAGGCACGTCCCCCTCAGTCTGACGCCGCCCAGGCACGTCCCCCTCAGTCTGACGCCGCCCAGGCACGTCCCCTCAGTCTGACGCCGCCCAGGCACGTCTCCCTCAGTCTGACGCCGCCCAGGCACGTCCCCCTCAGTCTGACGCCGCCCAGGCACGTCCCCCTCAGTCTGACGCCGTCCACGTCCCCCTCAGTATGACGCCGTCCACGTCCCCCTCAGTCTGACGCCGCCCAGGCACGTCCCCTCAGTCTGACGCCGCCCAGCCACGTCCCCTCAGTCTGACGCCGCCCAGGCACGTCCCCCTCAGTCTGACGCCGCCCAGGCACGTCCCCCTCAGTCTGACGCCGTCCACGTCCCCCTCAGTCTGACGCCGTCCACGTCCCCCTCAGTCTGACGCCGCCCAGGCACGTCCCCCTCAGTCTGACGCCGCCCAGGTACGTCCCTCTCAGTCTGACGCCGCCCAGGCACGTCCCCCTCAGTCTGACGCCGCCCAGGTACGTCCCCCTCAGTCTGACGCCGCCCAGGCACGTCCCCCTCAGTCTGACGCCGCCCAGGCACGTCCCTCTCAGTCTGACGCCGTCCACGTCCCCCTCAGTCTGACACCGCCCAGTCACGTCCCCCTCAGTCTGACGCCGCCCATGCACGTCCCTCTCAGTCTGACGCCGCCCAGGCACGTCCCCCTCAGTCTGGCGCCGCCCAGGCACGTCCCCCTCAGTCTGAAGCCGCCCAGGCACGTCCCTCTCAGTCTGACGCCGCCCAGGCACGTCCCCCTCAGTCTGACGCCGTCCAGGCACGTCCCCCTCAGTCTGACGCCGCCCAGGCACGTCCCTCTCAGTCTGACGCCGCCCAGACACGTCCCCTCAGTCTGACGCCGTCCACGTCCCCCTCAGTCTGACGCCGCCCAGGCACGTCCCCCTCAGTCTGACGCCGCCCAGGCACGTCCCTCTCAGTCTGACGCCGCCCAGGCACGTCCCCCTCAGTCTGGCGCCGCCCAGGCACGTCCCTCTCAGTCTGACGCCGCCCAGGCTCGTCCCCCTCAGTCTGACGCCGTCCAGGCACGTCCCCCTCAGTCTGACGCCGTCCACGTCCATCTCAGTCTGACGCCGTCCACGTCCCCCTCAGTCTGACGCCGTCCACGTCCCCCTCAGTCTGACACCGCCCAGGCACGTCCCTCTCAGTCTGACGCCGCCCAGACACGTCAGTGCAGCCGCAGTCGGTCAGCTCAGGCAGCCGCAGTCAGCTGGATTGCGTTGAGGGCAGTTTTGGTTTACGAAGGCCAGCTGTCGGGTATCATACGTGACCCGACAGCTGGCATGGTGATGCGTGGTAATTGGTAAGGCTCGGTAAGTTAACCACGGCACACGAGACTAAGATCGTCACAGGCGCAGCAGGCGTGCGCAAACAAAAATCGGGGCATGTTCACCTGACAAATAACTCACAGGTGTTAAACTGGCGCTCAGAAAACAAAAACTAACAACTGAAGCATAAATTTGGCAACAAAAAAGTTGTCCACGTCACGGGTATCAACGCCATTATGTGCTCTTGCTATTGTATTACGTCATGCTTTTGCATCCTGCTAGAGACGTCCACAATACAAATGTACTATTAGTACATTGCACTAAAAAATAACATTGTCCCAAAATTTGTCAATTTGGGTTGGAAATGACACCCAAATGTGAATAATTGTCCACTCTCACTCTCCATTTAGGAGTTAATTTTCCACTCACAAATTATGAATTGTGGCATTCTGACATAAATATTGACTAAAAATACATTATTTCAACGAACACTACTACTTTTCAGATTTTACACAGAAATCAATATTGTACGATTTTCAACATAATTGTCCACTCTCATGGTCTTTTTGGCTCGGATTTTCCACTCTGACACCCAAGCAAAAATGGAATTTGGGACACTGAAAAATAAATGAATACACTACAAGCTTGAAACAGATTGGCTACCAAGCCCTTTATGCACCGTAGTCACAAACACCAAATGATGATCGGAACGCGATACCAGCAACACCGACACATACCTCGTCTCGCTTCCTGATGCTCCCTGAAACAGAAGGAGCCAGTCAGCTGATTGCCGGCATGTGTGTTATGGCACGCTTTCGTGTCATAACACGAAAGCGAGAAAGCTTAGTTATGTAGACTTATGGGATCAGTTCTATGAGTGGCGTAGTTACTATATGAAGGATGGGCTTCACTTATCGGATGAGGGGGCAAGGGCTTTGGGAGATGCCTACAGAAGTGTCATTCAGGGAAACTAGGTAAGAGGGGGGGGGGGGGGGGGGGGTTCGGGGACGCTAGTACTAGGGCATCAGGAAGTAAGCATTGGTAGAAGTTCATGTCAGAATAGGACAGTAGATCATAATTCCCTCAGAATTAGTAAAGTCAGCTCAAAGTATAAGATCACATGTGTGTTGCTGAATGCCCAAAGTATTAGGTCTAAATTTGATGAGTTTGAGTGTTATGTTGCCCTTGAAAAGCCTGATATAATTTGTGTAACCGAGACATGGGTTAGTGAGGGGTATAATAGGGATAGGCTACAGGATTTCGAGTTACAAGGGTATAACATGTTCTCATACTGCAGAGAATCACGGCATGGGGGGCGGAGTGTTTGTATATGTAAATAGCTTGTACTGCACTACTAGAGTTGATGATTCTAGTAAAGTAAAAGAAGTAGAATCAATCTGGCTTGACATTAAAATTGGTACAGGAAACAGAGGAAGGTTGAGGATAGGTGCATTTTACAGACCAGGGAATCTTCCAAGGAACTCCCAAGCTGAAACAGACCAAGATATTTGTGAGGAAATACGTAGGAACTTTCGGGCTCAGTGTCTTATTATGGGAGATTTTAACTTAAGAGGATACGAAAGTATAGCAGAGGAAACAAATGAGTGTAGGTTGTATAGGCACATCTTTGAAGAGGAGCTTTTCATGCATCAGTTTGTAACAGAGCCAACCAGACATTGCTCCATTCTAGACCTTGTATTCTCAGACAACAGTGGTCTAGTTAGTGACATAAGTATTTGTGCAGGTCTAGGAACCAGTGATCACAATATGGTTAAATTCAATATCTCATCAGAAATGAGGCCCAAAGATAACCTTATTATGGTTCCAAACTTCAGCCGGGCTGATTTTGATGGTATTAGAAATGACCTCGCACAGACAAAATGGAACGTTGAGTTGGCAGGTTTAGATGCATGTGAGGCCTGGAATGTTTTCAAAACTAGATTAAGCCAAATTCAAAATCGGCATATACCCCTCAGGCACAAAGGTAACAGAACCAAGGGCAAACCAGTTTGGCTTACCCCAGAAGTAAGGAGTGCTATACAAGCTAAAAGAAGTGCATTTGGCATTTTGAAGGGATCTTCACTAGATATAAATCGGAAGGCCTACCAGAACGCAAGAAATTCAGTTAAGAAAAAGGTCAGAGCAGCTAAAAGGGCAAAGGAACTTGATTTAGCTAGACATTGTAATGCAGATAGTAAGAAGTTCTTCAGTTTTTATAAGTTCAGTACAGTTTCCAAAAATATAGGTCCATTTAAGGTAGATGATGTGTTAGTTAGCAAGGACAGTGAAATGGTTGAAGTGCTTAATGATCAGTTTCAATCTGTCTTTACTATCGAGGACCAGAGTAGTATTGCAGCACTTCAGCCTGAGCTAGAGACAGAGGAGACTATAGGAGAGCTAGGTGGCATAAGTAGTGAACTTGTTCTAGAATATCTAAAGAAAGTAAGGCCTAACAAGGCAGAAGGACCTGATGAAATCCATGCTAGACTTTTAAGAGAATCTGAAAGGGAGTTGTCGGTTCCATTAGCCATAATATTTTCTAAATCACTCGCAGATAGTAAAATTCCACTTGATTGGAAAAGAGCAAATGTTGTTCCTATTCATAAAAAGGGAGATAGAAGTAAAGAGGAAAACTATAGACCGGTTAGTCTGACCTCATTAGTCTGCAAGGTGCTTGAATCAATCATCAAAGATAAGATTGTTGAATTCTTGGAGCAAAATGAACTCATCAAGGATACACAGCATGGCTTTAGGAAGGGCCGTTCTTGTTTAACTAATCTTCTGGAGTTTTTGGATGTTGCAACAGATAGCTTTGATCAGGGTAAACAGCTAGATGTAGCTTTTCTTGATTTCAGTAAAGCATTTGACAAAGTCCCCCATACAAGACTGGGGTTGCAACTTAAAATGCATGGGATCAGGGGCAAGATTCTGGATTGGATAGAAACGTGGCTTTCAGGACGCCAGCAAAGGGTTATATTGAATGGGTACCAATCACAATGGAAGGAGGTTCTCAGTGGGGTTCCACAGGGCTCAGTCCTGGGCCCATTGCTTTTTATAATATTTGTGAATGCAATTGAGAACAGTATAGACAGCAAAGTCTTGAAATTTGCAGACGATCTAAAAGTTGTCAGGATTATTAGAGGAAAACATGATCAGGATGTTTTTCAATCAGATCTGGACAAGCAAGTTGAGTAGTCTGAAGCATGGCAGATGAAATTCAATTTGAGTAAATGTAAGATTATGCACGCTGGACGGGTTAGCAGTAAACATAGGTATGAAATGGGTGGGCAGAAAATGGAGCAGATTGAAAAGGAAAGAGATTTAGGTGTCGTGGTAAACAATAGACTATCAGCGTCAGACCAGGTTGTAGAAGCTAGGAAAAAGGCACTTAGAATGCTAGGGGCCATTAACAGAAATGTTTCCTACAAGAGTGAAAAGGTAATAACAAAACTGTATTGTGCATACGTTAGACCACATTTGGAGTATTGTGTACAAGCCTGGTCTCCAACATATGAGAAAGATTGCTGGTTGTTAGAAAGAGTTCAAAAAAGGGCAACAAAAATGGTTAATTGTCTTGGTAGTTTACCTTATGAAGATAGATTAAAGAAATTGGGTATGTTTTCACTTAGATATAGAAGGCTAAGAGGAGATCTAATTGAAGTCTTCAAATTTGTAAATAGTCAGCATTCTGGATATTTAAAGGGTATGTTTGAGTTCAATAGGGAAAATCGAGGTAGAGGTCATCAGCATAAACTCATTATGAAACAAAGTAGGACTAGGCTACGACAGTCATTTTTCAGTAGAAGGGTTGTAGGACATTGGAATATGCTACCAGGGGATATCGCTGATGCAGTGACACTTGCTTCCTTCAAAATTAGATTAGATAAATACTTTACAGAGAAGGGATTAGTTCATAAATACTCGTGGGATTAGCCTTCTTTTATGCAGGTAGAGTAAGGTGATTTGAAGGGGCGAGACTGGTGGAGGGGGGGGGGGGTGGGGTGGGGTGCAACCTCGGATGGGCCCAAGAGGCTCTTTGTTGCACTTTTCTTTTATGTCTTATGTCTTTATGTCTTTCGTGTACAACAGTCACCAACAGTCTACTCAGCGACCATCAACAGTCACCAACAGTCTACTCAGCGACCATCAACAGTCACCAACAGTCTACTCAGCGACCATCAACAATCACCAACAGTCTACTCAGCGACCATCAACAGTCACCAACAGTCTACTCAGCGACCATCAACACTTTCGTTGTAGGGTCACCAACAGTCTACTCGGCGACCATCAACACAGTTTCAGGCGCGACAGCTGCACAAATTCAATAGAGTGCTACGGAGATGAAACACAATGCGAGGACGCCCCATTTCAGATGAACTAATTAACCAGTAAGGCGCCGTAGTCGGCGATGAACGAGCGAGCGCGAAGGAAATGTATGGTGAATTTCAACTCGATAGGGCAAGTAGTTTCTGAGATACAAAAAAAGGTGCGCACGTGCGCACGTGCAGAGGCACCCTACCCCTGACTTGTGGGAAGACCACACACCAATCCCTAACCACACACCTAACCACCTAGTCCCTGGGTGGGTCCCTAACCTGGGTAGTCCCTGGGTAGTCCCTGGGTGGGTCCCTAGGGTCCCTAACCACACACCAAATTTGAACACAATCGGCTCAGCCGTTCCTGAGATATATAATAGGGGTGTGCACGTGCGCACGTGCAGAGGCACCCCACCCCACCCATGACTTGTGGGGAGACGCGGCGGAGGATCCCTAACCACACACCAAATTTGAACACAATCCGCTCAGCCGTTCCTGAGATATAGAATAGGGGTGTGCACGTGCGCACGTGCAGACACACCACCCCTGACTTGTGGGAAAGTGGTGGCTGAGAGGTTCCTAACCACACACCAAATTTGAACACAATCGGCCCAGCCGTTGTGGAGTTTTTGCGAGAAAACAATTTCCAACACCCCTCACGCGGCACGCGGCACGCGCCACGTGCAGTGGTAGTGACCCACATGAGTCGGCACCGGTCTCAAACATGTTTGGTTTTGGTTACTCAGCAAAGAAACCCGCTTGTCAATCGGACGTGCGGTTGCATAGATATTAGCTTCTCAAAAGCGTCGCCACGGGCCGGGTCGGGCCGCTCATATTCAGATTTTTCCCATATACCACGGAAGGACGAGCGAGCGCTTCGCGCTCGCTCGTAATAATACCAGGGTTTGCTGTTTGTATAAGTGTTCGTGAACAGATCATGAACAATGTTTGTTTGTTTATTTGATTGTTTACGAATTTCATTATCAAGGTCATCTGTTCACGACAAAATGGCTGTTCATGAACAGTTCACGAACGTTCATGAACTGTTCATGAAGAAATATACATTACTTAGTTTTGTAGTATTTGAGTTCACATTTCGCTGTCCCATCTTCAATTATTCGGAGCATGCTCACTATTTTTGTATGAAAGACTAAATTATAGTACTATCTATTAATGTGGTTTCGGGCTCATAAAAATAGCAGCCAATCGTATTGCTTACGTTAGACCGGGTCAAATTCAAACGGGCCGATGCTTACGAGCCGGGTCAAATGCAAATTTGTCTAGTAAGTTGGTGAGAAACCTCACGGGCGCTGCGCGACCGCTCGGTAATTAAATAATTATTTGAGACAAAATACAAGTATTCGAGGAGGCATGTATTGTGAAACTCAATCACCACAAGCGTCGAAACCAGGAGGACTAGGTAATGCACCCGTATTTTTCAGACTCAATCGATAGGCCTTTGATCGTAGCATGGGAATAATCGCATTTAACCCTATTTGCAACAGGCTCCTGGCTACCCCTATTTGTAACAGGGGGGGGGGGGGCGGATTCAGCCCCCCCCCCCACAGATCTCGAGATCTACCCGTCCGTTTTCAAAAATGAAACGGTGTTCGGTTCCCCTCAACACGATCTACATTTATAAATAATAAAATAAATCTAAATTTTGGATAGGGGGGCAACAGGGGGGCAAAAACTACAAATTTTAGTGGTATTTTTGATCCAACATAGCTTTCATGTTTATCGACCGATTTTAACACAACTAATAAGAATCGATAGATTGAATTGGAAATTGATATATGACGGTGACGTTTGAAAATTCAAAAATCATAGGCGTGTGCAGGTCACTCAATATGGGGGTGAAGTAAATGCGTAATAAAACCATTTTATGTTGTTTTTTTATAAATGAAATGGTATGTGATTGTGAAATTAGACAAAAAAGTTATTAATCATATTTTTGCCATAGGCGGTACCAGGTTAGTGAAAAAGGGAGGTCAAATTGGAAACAAATATTAACCGCAGACAAGTTGCTACCCAGCACTATAAATATGTTACTGATCGTAGATAGTTCCTTTTTGCATGTTGTACTTCATCATAGGCGTATCCAGGATCCAAACTGGGGCGGCGCAAGACCTTATGTAAGTATATTATCCGCTATTATGATACTAACTAATCAACAGTGACTATTTCACTTACAACTTCAATTAACATTGCTTACCCCCCTTTTTACCCTACCTGGACTCGCCTATTATCTTAAATCGTTCGTAGAGTAGCCTGCGGTGCGTGTTTCATCCGAAAACTGCAGTATGTTATGTCATTGTACGCCCATGCCTCTTAGTTTCCTTGAAATAATATGACCCCATTTCTTCCATTCCTGAGTGCGCATCTGCAAAAAAAATGACTTTATTCCCTTTTCTGGCCTCATATGTGCATATATCATTATAAGCTAAACGTCTATTGCGCCGTTATCGCTGGCCTATCGTCATCACCATGCCAGTCACCCCCTTTTCATGTGCCTGCACACGCCCCTGAAACTCTATATGTAATAAATTATGCAAATAATGGAAGCAGAAGCTATCTTTTACATCTTGATAGCTATAAATGCCCCTTACATCGCTCTATTGGCTTCCCGCCAAGCATTGAATACTTCCTGGAACCCCCCCCCCCTTTTTCAAGCCCCTGAAACCGCCTCTACCATGCAATTTTTATGATATTTCATTAACATCAACTAATTTGCACTTGTTGCAATCACCGTAAACCGATGTAACTCCTTCATACTTGAGGCAGTTAGGAAGAAACCGTGAAGATCGCATTTCCGTATTATCGCCAAATGTCGCCTCCGAACCCACCCAAAACTGTGCCCTGGAACCGCCTCTGTTCAGGTTAAGAACTCAAAATTTTGACTCCAAATGCGGTATTCAATATTATGAAAAGTCTCAAAATTGCATGGGCATGCTCTGGCGTTCTGGAGATATCTGCAAAAAAAAACATGAGGGGGGGGGGGCGGAATCCGCTCCCCCTGTTACAAATAGTTAACCATCGCCCTACGGGAGCTTTTTTCACCTTCGCCCTACGGGGGGGGGGGGGCTGACAGCCCCTGTTAACTTCCAAACCAAGCAACTTAGAGCAATGCGGTAAGAGCCAGCATGTTGCCTGTCATGAGAGGAATCTAACAGTATGCGATTTTTAGGCTTCAGATCAACGGGTGACCTCCAGGTCAAGTGAATGACCTCGGATTTACCACGTCCAGAACAGCGATTTTGCTCTTCAGAAAACCTAAAAATTAGAAATTGATAAATGTAAATAAAAAGGCATGTTCCTAGACCAGTTTTGGCTCAGAAATACAAAAAAGGTAATTATTTGTTCGTATCTTGTCAAAAAAAAAATGTAAAAAAAGTATTAAAAAAATGACGTCATCAGTTTCTTCCACTTAGGAAGCCATCACTCGGTCAAAAATGAAGATATTGCTTTGAAATTTGGTATGGGTATTGCCCATACTCAGTTCTCTCACACATATTCCGGTTTTTCTAATATCTTCGACCATTTTGATTTTGTGGGGATTTTTTCCAAAAAAGTTGTATTTTTATTTTAGGGGTCAAAAACCCAAAATTTTGAAAATCAAAGATTGCCATTTTAAAGAGTGCCATTTTGCATCTTTGGTGCATTAATTACGTTTGCAGTTTTCTTTAAAACTCTGTTTTCTACGATTTTTCCAATATTTCTCATTTTTTTACCAACATGACGTCATCAAAATATTATTATCTCCAAAACTTCTTGACCAATTTCAATTTAATTTTTAGAGCCTACTTATATTTGTTGTAAACTCAGCTACCAAAAATTGCATGAAGATGCACCCCATGTGTCAAAAGTTATTCAAGAAAAACCTCAGGGGGAGGGGGGCCTGTCAGGTCCCCCCCCCCGTAGGGCGAGGGGGACCACCCGCGCACTGCAGGGTAGGGGTTGATTTCCGCCCCCTCAGGTTTTTCAAAGATAGCGAAAAAACGGCGGCGCGCAGCGCCGCCGGGTTTTGATACACCTGTTAGGACATCAATTGCGCACACTTTGAAGAAAAAAATATGCTCGGGTCATCTCAGGTCAGGTCATCAGACCAGGTCAAGTGACCCCACCACCAAAAATGTTTGCGGTTGTGCCAAAGCCAGAGTTTTTCACCGATCAGGTTGAAACTTACAGGATGTCATGAGGGCATCAGTACTTACAATTCATATCTCTCGGAATTTTGATATCGGTGACCTAAGGTCAGGTCAATTTCGTAACCTCCCCCATAATAAGTCAATGGGGAAATATACAAATGCTTCCTATTTCAAAGATATGCAAGGTACTAGTCCAATTACTTCTGGATCATGTTATTATAGGGTATTCTTGTATTATAGTGTAAGTTTTGTTCAGTGACCCCTATTGGGTCATTTGAGGTCATGCGAGGTCACTATCACTTTGTTGTCCATAACTCTCGACATAATGAAGATAGAGAAGTAAAACGGACATCAATGTGTTTGTCTCGTCGAGACACGTCTTCCCATATGCAACATGCCCTACTTGGGTCACCACTTGACCTTGACCTTAGGTCAAATTGTGACATTGACTTAACAAGGTTGCCATATATATCATTCAAAGCGCCTTGACAAGATAAACATAATGGCGTAAACAGTTTTCCGTTATCTTTATTAGGTACAAAGTTAATGGCAAAAACGATTTTGCAAAAACAAAACGGATTTTCTTTTCTTTTTGACCTCTGGAGCCTCAAATATTGACCTGAGATCAAATCTGAGGACACCTTCGCGATTAAAAATTTCACTGGCTGGCGTTTGCTTTTTTCCGTTTGTTTCTAACTATAATCGTTTCTGAGATATATGGGAATTTCTGGAGCGATGTCCTAAAACAGGAGAAAAAACCTGGAAAATTTGACCTTTGATGACCTCTGGTGACCTAAATTTTGACCTGACTTAAAAAACCACTGAAATACTTTCGATAGAACATGTATGAAGCTATCAAATGCCTTTTTCCGCTTCTCGCTACGTTGCGTAGTTTTCGAGATCTCAGGGGGGGCGGAAATCAACCCCCCCCCCCCCCTGCAGTTCGTGTTCGGCGCAAAGCCCCTGCCGTGCGCGGGTTAAGACGCTGACGTCCCACAGTTATTCGTATGTGGCGGAGTCACTGTTGACAACCGTGAGTCAGCCTACATCTGCTACACTGATGCGCTTGTCTAGTCTACCATGTTTGTGGAGGAACTTTAAACAGTTTTCTTATAATAAAAACAACACAAATGTCTGTATCGCTTCTAAATGAGCTTTCCTTGCCACGAAATAGGTGATCTATTAATTAATTTGAGTTGTTCATGAACAGTTCATGAACGTTCGTGAACTGTTCGTTGTTTGTTTATTTATTTTAAGCTGATGACGTCATTTGTTCATGAACACATCTGTTCACGAACTGTTTGTTTGTGTTTGTTTATTAGGATCACGGCGTAGGATTACCGGCTAATCCACTGGTACTCAGAGCAGAACCAGTCGACCGATCGCCCCACCAGGGCCCATCCCGGCGCGCCTACTCCTCTGCCGAACGTCCGGCAGCCACGGTCGGTAACCCGGTCCCGGCGATCGCCGCGTCGCAGCACTGCGGCGCCACACTCACCGACGGCCGGCAGCTCGGGCCGGTGGGCCGGGTGGGGCGCCGACGACGACCCGCCGAACGGGAAGTACGGCGAGCCGGGGCCGTACGCGTCCGGACCGGGCAGCGGCGGCGGCACCGGCGGCCCGGAGTTCGGCGGATATACGTCCTGAGGGCAGACAGCGGACACCGGGGTCAGCACAGCACCCCGGACAGCGGACACAGCACCCCGGACAGCGGACACAGCCTACCGGACAGCGGACACAACACCCCGGACAGTGGACACAGCATCCCGGACAGCGGACACCGGGTATCAGCACACCACCCCGGACAGCGGACACAACACCCCGGACAGCGGACACAGCACCCCGGACATCGGACACAGCATCCCGGACAGCGGACACCGGGTGTCAGCACATCACCCCGGACAGCGGACACAACACCCCGGACAGCGGACACAGCATCTCGGACAGCGGACACCGGGTATCAGCACACCACCCCGGACAGCGGACACAGCACCCCGGACAGCGGATACAGCATCTCGGATAGCGGACACCGGGTATCAGCACACCACCTCGGGCAGCGGACACAGCACCCCGGACAGCGGACACCGGGTATCAGCACACCACCTCGGACAGCGGACACCACCCCGGACAGCGGACACCGGGTGTCAGCACACCACCCCGGACAGCGGACAGCGGGTGTCAGCACACCACCCGGACCGCGGACACAGCATCCCGGACAGCGGACACCGGGTATCAGCACACCACCCCGGACAGCGGACCCCGCACCCCGGACAGCGGACACCGGGTATCAGCACACCATCCCGGACAGCGGACACCGGGTGTCAGCACACCACCTCGGACAGCGGACACAGCACCCCGGATAGCGGACACAGGGTATCAGCACACCACCCCGGACAGCGGACACAACACCCCGGACAACGGACACCGGGTATCAGCACACCACCCCGGACAGCGGACACCGGGTGTCAGCACACCACCCCGGACAGCGGACACATCACCCCGGACAGCGGACACCGGGTGTCAGCACACCACCCCGGACAGCGGACACATCACCCCGGACAGCGGACGCAGGGTATCAGCACACCACCCCGGACAGCGGACACAACACCCCGGACAGCGGACACCGGGTGTCAGCACACCACCTCGGACAGCGGACACACCACCCCGGACAGCGGATACCGGGTGTCAGCACACCACCCCGGACAGCGGACACCGGGTATCAGCACACCACCCCGGACAGCGGACACATCACCCCGGACAGCGGACACAGCACCCCGAACAGCGGACACCGGGTATCAGCACACCACTTCGGACAGCGGACACACCACCCCGGACAGCGGACACATCACCCCTGACAGCGGACACAGCACCCCGGACAGCGGACACCGGGTATCAGCACACCACTTCGGACAGCGGACACACCACCTCGGACAGCGGGCACAGCACCCCGGACAGCGGACACCGGGTATCAGCACACCACCCCGGACAGAGGACACCGGGTATCAGCACACCACCCTGGACAGCGGACACAACACCCCAGACAGCGGACACCGGGTATCAGCACACCACCCCGGACAGCGGACACAGCACCCCGGACAGCGGATACCGGGTATCAGCACACCACCTCGGACAGCGGACACACCACCCCGGACAGCGGACACATCACCCCGGACAGCGGACACCGGGTATCAGCACACCACCCCGGACAGCGGACACCGGGTATCAGCGTACAACCCCGGACAGCGGACACCGGGTATCAGCACACCACCTCGGACAGCGGACATCGGGTATCAGCACATCACCCCGGACAGCGGACACCGGGTATCAGCACACCACCTCGGACAGCGGACACCGGGTATCAGCACACCACCTCGGACAGCGGACACAGCACCCCGGACAGTGGACACCGGGTATCAGCACACCACCTCGGACAGCGGACACGTCACCCCGGACAGCGGACACCGGGTATCAGCACACCACCTCGGACAGCGGACACATCACCCCGGACAGCGGACACATCACCCCGGACAGCGGACACATCACCCCGGACAGCGGACACCGGGTACCAGCACACCACCCCGGACAGCGGACACATCACCCCGGACAGCGGACACCGGGTGTCAGCACACAACCCCGGACAGCGGACACCGGGTATCAGCACACCACCCCGGACAGCGGACACCGGGTATTAGCACACCACCCCGGACAGCGGACACAGCACCCCGGACAGCGGACACCGGGTGTCAGCACACCACCTCGGACAGCGGACACCGGATATCAGCACACCACCCCGGACAGCGGACACAACCCCGGACAGCGGACACAGGGTATCAGCACAGCACCCCGGACAGCGGACACAGCACCCCGGACAGCGGAGACACCGGGTATCAGCACACCACCCTGGACAGCGGACACACCACCCCGGACAGCGGACACAGCACTCCGGACAGCGGACACCGGGTATCAGCACACCACCTCGGACAGCGGGCACAGCACCCCGGACAGCGGACACCGGGTATCAGCACACCACCCCGAACAGCGGACACCGGGTATCAGCACACCACCTCGGACAACGGACACACCACCCCGGACAGCGGACACCGGGTATCAGCACACCACCCCGGACAGCGGACACAGCACCCCGGACAGCGGACACCGGGTATCAGCACACCACCCCGGACAGCGGACACAGCACCCCGGACAGCGGACACCGGGTACCAGCACACCACCCCGGACAGCGGACACATCACCCCGGACAGCGGACACCGGGTGTCAGCACACAACCCCGGACAGCGGACACCGGGTATCAGCACACCACCCCGGACAGCGGACACATCACCCCGGACAGCGGACACCGGGTGTCAGCACACCACCCCGGACAGCGGACACCAGGTATCAGCACACCACCTCGGACAGCGGACACCGGGTATCAGCACACCACCCCGGACAGCGGACACAGCACCCCGGACAGCGGACACCGGGTATCAGCACACCACCCCGGATAGCGGACACACCACCCCAGACAGCGGACACCGGGTACCAGCACACCACCCCGGACAGCGGACACACCACCCCGGACAGCGGACACCGGGTATCAGCACACCACCCCGGACAGCGGACACAACACCGGACAGCCCGGACAGCGGATTGGATCAATCCTTCGCAGGACACAGTAAGGATTATACAGAGACCGGCAGGCTGGAAAAGGCAGCTTTCGATTGGACACTCGAGATGCCCATCATACAAAAGAAAGGATAATTATGTATTTACAATGAAAATACGTGCACGTTTGGGATATGACATGGCAGCGAGAATGAACAATTCATCATCGCACAATCTCCTCAGCAAAAGACACAGCGACACGGACAGGCATGAGGATGAGCAAGTGAGAGACATGGACAGACAAAGACAAGGCCAGACATGCTAAGCGTGACAGAGGCGGAGACGTCCGAGTCGTCAGCGTATGGGCCGTCAGAAAGGTGAGCCCACTGTAGCACAAGGGACTCCACGTCCCCTGCAGCGAATTACCCCGCCAGACGGTCGCACATCTCTGAGGAAAACGCCGCCGCTAAAACAGCCGGCATGAAATGTCCCCTATCAGTCTGGTGGTGTCTGTAAAGTCAACACATCGCTGCAACACACCGGCGTCCGGCGCTGGGCGGGGCGGTGGGAACAGAGACACCTGGCGGCCAGATAGTGGCGCTCTGCAGCACAGTTTGGCGCCGAGACGACAGCCCCCCAACACACACGGGCACACGGGCACACCCACCCACCCACCCACCCACCCACACGCACGCACGCACGCACGCACGCACGCACGCACGCACGCACGCACGCACGCACGCACGCACGCACGCACGCACGCACGCACGCACGCACGCACGCACGCACGCACGCACGCACGCACGCACGCACGCACGCACGCACGCACGCACGCACGCACGCACGCACGCACGCACGCACGCACGCACGCACGCACGCACGCACGCACGCACGCACGCACGCACGCACGCACGCACGCACGCACGCACGCACGCACGCACGCACGCACGCACGCACGCACGCACGCACGCACGCACGCACGCACGCACGCACGCACGCACGCACGCACGCACGCACGCACGCACGCACGCACGCACACACACACACACACACACACACACACACACACACACACACACACACACACACACACACACACACACACACACACACACACACACACACACACACACACACACACACACACACACACACACACACACACACACACACACACACACACACACACACACACACACACACACCGACACACCGACACACCGACACACCGACACACCGACACACCGACACACCGACACACCGACACACCGACACACCGACACACCGACACACCGACACACCGACACACCGACACACCGACACACCGACACACCGACACACCGACACACCGACACACCGACACACCGACACACCGACACACCGACACACCGACACACCGACACACCGACACACCGACACACCGACACACCGACACACCGACACACCGACACACCGACACACCGACACACCGACACACCGACACACCGACACACCGACACACCGACACACCGACACACCGACACACCGACACACCGACACATCGACACACACACCACACACACACGCGCACGCGCACGCGCACGCGCACGCGCACGCGCACGCCCACGCGCACGCGCACGCCCACGCGCACGCGCACGCGCACGGGCACGCGCACGCGCACGCGCACACGCACACGCACACGCACACGCACACGCACACGCACACGCACACGCACACACAATGATAGCTGACAGCTCCAAACCCAGCCAGACCAAGCTCAAATTGGGCGTTTCACACAGAGCACTGGACGGGTATGAGATGTAAATTTTGAATTTGGGTCTGTAGTTGCTAAAAGAGCCAGGGCGAGCACAACAGGTTACAAAAAGGAGTGTTAAAGGATAGTGCTGAGGATTGACCAATGAATCACAAATGAATAACACAATTGAAAGAACAACATTGAAACATGCATGAGAAAAATATGAAACGTTTCCACGGCCAGAGCCAACAAGATAAAGTAATCAACAGTTTTGGAAATAATATTCATGAGAACTGAAGAGTAAAACAACGATTAACTTCAAATATCTGATTGTTATTACAACAGCACGCTGAACAAGCTGTAAGATTCCAGCAGCTAGAAGATGTACTCAAGGAAAAACAGCTTTGAAACAGTAAGAGGTCGACTCACCTGTTCTCCATATGATGCTACAGGCTGTCCATGGCGATCTGAAAATACAAATAATATCATTATGTCACCAAAACCTCAATAGTATGTTTCATACAGCACAGTTGAATTGCCACATGTGCACATACAACTTGTCAACCACATGTTTGATAAAAGTGTTGATACTCCAGGAAGAAATACCTTACTCTCAGATGCAGGTAGATTAATCATTATATCTCCAGAGATGCAGGTAGATTAATCATTATATCTCCAGAGATGCAGGTAGATTAATCATTATATCTCCAGAGATGCAGGTAGATTAATCATTATATCGCCAGAGAAGCAGGTATATTAATAATTATATCATCAGAGATGCAGGTAGATTAATCATTATATCAGATGCAGGTAGATTAATCATATCGCCAGAGATGCAGGTATATTAATCATTATATCGCCAGAGATGCAGGTAGATTACTCATTATATCTCCAGAGCGACAACAGTAGGTATATTGAAAATCAGCCAGTCAAAAGCCAAGTTTTCAACACTTCTGTAGCAGTCAGCAGGTGTATGGCAATAACATGGTAGTATTCAACAACATTGGGCTCAATATAATGTCAAACCCGCCATACCCTATTAATGCATGGGATTGTGATGCTGATCACAGTGCATGACATTCTGACATTCAATAAAGACATGAGATTGAGTGACACATAGAGAACACCAGATCCTGGCCCATCTCCGTTCAGACTGTAGGTTAACACAGCGGTATGAAAGCCAAGAGGAGCGGCTATTTCACATGGTTATCATAACATCACCAGGCTTGTGGGCTGGAGCACCACTCATTTTAAGATTATGGTTTTGTGAATTCTCAACTTCCATGTGATTGTTTCAGTATTATTACTATTGGTATGAAATATGAAGTTATGCTAGTATGTAGTAGATTTAAAAAAACTATTGGATTAGATACCTGGAATTAAAGTCATCACATGCAAAGTGTTCTAGTATTCTACAAAGTATCTGGTTAAAGAGGCATTCTAATTATGTAACTTCAGTGTAGGATTCTGTCAGACCCACAATTCCAAAACATTTCAGACCAATCAGATTAGGTGTTAATCAGATTAGGTGTTATCATAAGCTGATCCTGTGGGATCTGAAACCCACCGCTAAATTTTACCGTAAGATATACCGACACCCTGGAATCTGCATCCTATGCTACATGAAAATTGAAATATTGTGAGGTGGCTGTCGCAGATTAGGTACCCAATTCTGAACCCCAATCCAATACTGAATCTTAATCTTGACAGCACATGACAAAGTGTGTGACTGTGCAGTGTGACTGTGTGACTGTGTGACTGTGTGACTGTGTGCAGTGTGACTGTGTGATTTGTGCAGTGTGACTGTGTGCAGTGTGACTGTGTGCAGTGTGACTGTATGCAGTGTGACTGTATGCAGTGTGACTGTGTGCAGTGTGGCTGTGTGCAGTGTGACTGTGTGCAGTGTGACTGTGTGCAGTGTGACTGTGTGCAATGTGACTGTGTGCAGTGTGACTGTGTGCAGTGTGACTGTGTGCAGTGTGACTGTGTGCAGTGTGACTGTGTACAGTGTGACTGTGTACAGTGTGACTGTGTACAGTGTGACTGTGTGCAGTGTGACTGTGTGCAGTGTGACTGTGTACAATGTGACTGTGTACAGTGTGACTGTGTACAGTGTGACTGTGTACAGTGTGACTGTGTACAGTGTGACTGTGTACAGTGTGACTGTGTGCAGTGTGACTGTGTGCAGTGTGACTGTGTGCTGTGTGACGGTGTGCAGTGTGACTGTGTGCAGTGTGACTGTGTGCAGTGTGACTGTGTGCAGTGTGACTGTGTGCAGTGTGACTGTGTACAGTGTGACTGTGTGCAGTGTGACTGTGTGCAGTGTGACTGTGTGCAGTGTGACTGTGTGCAGTGTGACTGTGTGCAGTGTGACTGTGTGCAGTGTGACTGTGTGCAGTGTGACTGTGTGCAGTGTGACTGTGTGCAGTGTGACTGTGTGCAGTGTGACTGTGTGCAGTGTGACTGTGTGCAGTATGACTGTGTGCAGTGTGACTGTGTGACTGTGTGACTGTGTGACTGTGTGCAGTGTGACTGTGTGCAGTGTGACTGTGTACAGTGTGACTGTATGCAGTGTGACTGTGTGCAGTGTGACTGTGTGCAGTGTGACTGTGTGCAGTGTGACTGTGTGCAGTGTGACTGTGTGCAGTGTGACTGTGTGCAGTGTGACTGTGTGCAGTGTGACTGTGTGCAGTAAAACTGTGTGCAGTGTGACTGTGTGCAGTGTGACTGTGTACAGTGTGACTGTGTACAGTGTGACTGTGTACAGTGTGACTGTGTGCAGTGTGACTGTGTGCAGTGTGACTGTGTGTAGTGTGACTGTGTACAGTGTGACTGTGTGCAGTGTGACTGTGTGCAGTGTGACTATGTGCAGTGTGACTGTGTGCAGTGTGACGGTGTGCAGTGTGACTGTGTGCAGTGTGACTGTGTACAGTGTGACTGTGTACAGTGTGACTGTGTGCAGTGTGACTGTGTGCAGTGTGACTGTGTGCAGTGTGACTGTGTGCAGTGTGACTGTGTACAGTGTGACTGTGTACAGTGTGACTGTGTGCAGTGTGACTGTGTACAGTGTGACTGTGTACAGTGTGACTGTGTGCAGTGTGACAGTGTGCAGTGTGACTGTGTGCAGTGTGACTGTGTACAGTGTGACTGTGTACAGTGTGACTGTGTGCAGTGTGACGGTGTGCAGTGTGACTGTGTGCAGTGTGACTGTGTACAGTGTGACTGTGTACAGTGTGACTGTGTGCAGTGTGACTGTGTGCAGTGTGACTGTGTGCAGTGTGACTGTGTACAGTGTGACTGTGTACAGTGTGACTGTGTGCAGTGTGACTGTGTACAGTGTGACTGTGTACAGTGTGACTGTGTGCAGTGTGACAGTGTGCAGTGTGACTGTGTGCAGTGTGACTGTGCGCAGTGTGACTGTGTGACTGTGTGCAGTGTGACTGTGTACAGTGTGACTGTGCAGTGTGACTGTGTGCAGTGTGACTGTGTACAGTGTGACTGTGTGCAGTGTGACTGTGTGCAGTGTGACTGTGTCCAGTGTGACTGTGTACAGTGTGACTGTGTACAGTGTGACTGTGTGCAGTGTGACTGTGTGCAGTGTGACGGTGTGCAGTGTGACTGTGTGCAGTGTGACTGTGTACAGTGTGACTGTGTACAGTGTGACTGTGTGCAGTGTGACTGTGTGCAGTGTGACTGTGTGCAGTGTGACTGTGTACAGTGTGACTGTGTACAGTGTGACTGTGTGCAGTGTGACTGTGTACAGTGTGACTGTGTACAGTGTGACTGTGTGCAGTGTGACAGTGTGCAGTGTGACTGTGTGCAGTGTGACTGTGCGCAGTGTGACTGTGTGACTGTGTGCAGTGTGACTGTGTACAGTGTGACTGTGCAGTGTGACTGTGTGCAGTGTGACTGTGTACAGTGTGACTGTGTGCAGTGTGACTGTGTGCAGTGTGACTGTGTCCAGTGTGACTGTGTACAGTGTGACTGTGTACAGTGTGACTGTGTGCAGTGTGACTGTGTGCAGTGTGACTGTGTACAGTGTGACTGTGTGCAGTGTGACTGCATACAGTGTGACTGTGTGACTGCATACAGTGTGACTGTGTGCAGTGTGACTGTGTACAGTGTGACTGTGTGCAGTGTGACTGTGTGACTGTGTGACTGTGTGCAGTGTGACTGTGTGCAGTGTGACTGTGTGCAGTGTGACTGTGTGCAGTGTGACTGTGTGCAGTGTGACTGTGTGCAGTGTGCAGTGTGATTGTGTGCAGTGTGACTGTGTGCAGTGTGACTGTGTGCAGTGTGACTGTGTACAGTGTGACTGTGTGCAGTGTGACTGTGTGCAGTGTGACTGTGTGCAGTGTGACTGTGTACAGTGTGACTGTGTGCAGTGTGACTGTGTGACTGTGTGACTCTGTGACTCTGTGACTGTGTGCAGTGTGAATGTGTGCAGTGTGCAGTGTGACTGTGTGCAGTGTGACTGTGCAGTGTGACTGTGTGCAGCAGTGTGACTGTGTGCAGCAGTGTGACTGTGTGCAGCAGTGTGACTGTGTGCAGTGTGACTGTGTGCAGTGCCTGTGTAACTGTGTGCAGTGTGACTGTGTGACTATGTGACTGTGTGCAGTGTGAATGTGTGCAGTGTGACTGTGTGCAGTGTGACTGTGTGGAGTGTGACTGTGTGGAGTGTGACTGTGTGGAGTGTGACTGTGTGCAGTGTGACTGTGTGCAGTGTGCAGTGTGACTGTGTGCAGTGTGACTGTGTGCAGTGTGACTGTGTGCAGTGTGACTGTGTGCAGTGTGACTGTGTGCAGTGTGACTGTGTGCAGTGTGACTGTGTACAGTGTGACTGTGTGCAGTGTGACTGTGTGCAGTGTGACTGTGTGACTGTGTGCAGTGTGACTGTGTGCAGCAGTGTGACTGTGTGCAGCAGTGTGACTGTGTGCAGTGTGTATGTGTGACTGTGTGTCTGTGTGTCTGTGTGACTGTGTGACTGTGCGACTGTGTACGGTGTGACTGTGTGACTGTGTGACTGTGTGCAGTGTGACTGTGTGCAGTGTGAATGTGTGCAGTGTGACTGTGTGTAGTGTGACTGTGTGCAGTGTGACAGTGTGCAGTGTGACTGTGTGCAGTGTGACTGTGTGTAGTGTGACTGTGTGCAGTGTGACAGTGTGCAGTGTGACGGTGTGCAGTGTGACTGTGTGCAGTGTGCAGTGTGACTGTGTGCAGTGTGACTGTGTGCAGTGTGACTGTGTACAGTGTGACTGTGTGCAGTGTGCAGTGTGCAGTGTGCAGTGTGCAGTGTGCAGTGTGCAGTGTGCAGTGTGCAGTGTGACTGTGTGACTGTGTGCAGTGTGACTGTGTGCAGTGTGAATGTGTGCAGTGTGACTGTGTGACTGTGTGACTGTGTGCAGTGTGACTGTGTGACTGTGCCTGTGTGACTGTGTGCAGTGTGAATGTGTGCAGTGTGACTGTGTGCAGTGTGACTGTGTGCAGTGTGACTGTGTGCAGTGTGACTGTGTGCAGTGTGACTGTGTGCAGTGTGACTGTGTGCAGTGTGACTGTGTGCAGTGTGACTGTGTGCAGTGTGACGGTGTGCAGTGTGACTGTGTGCAGTGTGCAGTGTGACTGTGTACAGTGTGACTGTGTGCAGTGTGCAGTGTGCAGTGGCAGTGTGACTGTGTGACTGTGTGCAGTGTGACTGTGTGCAGTGTGACTGTGTGCAGTGTGACTGTGTGCAGTGTGACTGTGTGCAGTGTGACTGTGTGCAGTGTGCAGTGTGACTGTGTGCAGTGTGACTGTATGCAGTGTGACTGTGTGCAGTGTGACTGTGTACAGTGTGACTGTGTGCAGTGTGACTGTGTGACTGTGTGCAGTGTGACTGTGTGCAGTGTGACTGTGTGCAGTGTGACTGTGTGCAGTGTGACTGTGTGCAGTGTGACTGTGTGCAGTGTGACTGTGTGCAGTGTGACTGTGTGCAGTGTGACTGTGTGCAGTGTGACTGTGTGCAGTGTGACTGTGTGTAGTGTGACTGTGTGTAGTGTGACTGTGTGCAGTGTGACTGTGTGCAGTGTGACTGTGTGCAGTGTGACTGTGTGCAGTGTGACTGTGTGCAGTGTGACTGTGTGTAGTGTGACTGTGTGTAGTGTGACTGTGTTCAGTGTGACTGTGTGCAGTGTGACTGTGTGCAGTGTGAATGTGTGCAGTGTGAATGTGTGCAGTGTGACTGCATACAGTGTGACTGTGTGACTGCATACAGTGTGACTGTGTGCAGTGTGACTGTATGCAGTGTGACTGTGTGACTGTGTGCAGTGTGACTGTATGCAGTGTGACTGTATGCAGTGTGACTGTGTGCAGTGTGACTGTGTGCAGTGTGACTGTGTGCAGTGTGACTGTGTGAAGTGTGACTGTGTGCAGTGTGACTGTGTGCAGTGTGACTGTGTGCAGTGTGACTGTGTGCAGTGTGACTGTGTACAGTGTGACTGTGTGCAGTGTGACTGTGTGCAGTGTGACTGTGTGCAGTGTGACTGTGTGCAGTGTGACTGTGTGCAGTGTGACTGTGTGCAGTGTGACTGTGTGCAGTGTGACTGTGTGCAGTGTGACTGTGTGCAGTGTGACGGTGTGCAGTGTGACGGTGTGCAGTGTGACGGTGTGCAGTGTGACTGTGTGCAGTGTGACTGTGTGCAGTGTGACTGTGTGCAGTGTGACTGTGTGTAGTGTGACTGTGCAGTGTGCAGTGTGACTGTGTGCAGTGTGACTGTGTGCAGTGTGACTGTGTGCAGTGTGACTGTGTGCAGTGTGATTGTGTGCAGTGTGACTGTGTGCAGTGTGACTGTGTGTAGTGTGACTGTGTGCAGTGTGACTGTGTGCAGTGTGACTGTGTGCAGTGTGACTGTGTGCAGTGTGACTGTGTGCAGTGTGACTGTGTGCAGTGTGACTGTGTGCAGTGTGACTGTGTGCAGTGTGACTGTGTGCAGTGTGACTGTGTGCAGTGTGACTGTGTGCAGTGTGACTGTGTGCAGTGTGACTGTATGCAGTGTGACTGTGTGCAGTGTGACTGTGTGCAGTGTGACTGTGTGCAGTGTGACTGTGTGCAGTGTGACTGTGTGCAGTGTGACTGTGTGAAGTGTGACTGTGTGCAGTGTGACTGTGTGCAGTGTGACTGTGTGCAGTGTGTAGTGTGACTGTGCAGTGTGCAGTGTGACTGTGTGCAGTGTGACTGTGTGCAGTGTGACTGTGTGCAGTGTGACTGTGTGCAGTGTGACTGTGTGCAGTGTGACTGTGTGTAGTGTGACTGTGTTCAGTGTGACTGTGTGCAGTGTGACTGTGTGCAGTGTGACTGTGTGCAGTGTGAATGTGTGCAGTGTGACTGCATACAGTGTGACTGTGTGACTGCATACAGTGTGACTATGTGCAGTGTGACTGTCTGACTGTGTGCAGTGTGACTGTCTGACTGTGTGCAGTGTGACTGTGTGCAGTATGACTGTGTGCAGTGTGACTGTGTGCAGTGTGACTGTGTGCAGTGTGACTGTGTGCAGTGTGACTGTGTGCAGTATGACTGTGTGCAGTGTGACTGTGTGCAGTGTGACGGTGTGCAGTGTGACGGTGTGCAGTGTGACTGTGTGCAGTGTGACTGTGTGCAGTGTGACTGTGTGCAGTGTGACTGTGTGTAGTGTGACTGTGCAGTGTGCAGTGTGACTGTGTGCAGTGTGACTGTGTGCAGTGTGACTGTGTGTAGTGTGACTGTGTGCAGTATGACTGTGTGCAGTGTGACTGTGTGCAGTATGACTGTGTGCAGTGTGACTGTGTGCAGTGTGACGGTGTGCAGTGTGACGGTGTGACTGTCTGACTGTGTGCAGTGTGACTGTGTGCAGTATGACTGTGTGCAGTGTGACTGTGTGCAGTGTGACTGTGTGCAGTATGACTGTGTGCAGTGTGACTGTGTGCAGTATGACTGTGTGCAGTGTGACTGTGTGCAGTGTGACGGTGTGCAGTGTGACGGTGTGCAGTGTGACTGTGTGCAGTGTGACTGTGTGCAGTGTGACTGTGTGCAGTGTGACTGTGTGTAGTGTGACTGTGCAGTGTGCAGTGTGACTGTGTGCAGTGTGACTGTGTGCAGTATGACTGTGTGCAGTGTGACTGTGTGCAGTGTGACGGTGTGCAGTGTGACGGTGTGCAGTGTGACGGTGTGCAGTGTGACGGTGTGCAGTGTGACGGTGTGCAGTGTGACTGTGTGCAGTGTGACTGTGTGCAGTGTGACTGTGTGCAGTGTGACTGTGTGTAGTGTGACTGTGCAGTGTGCAGTGTGACTGTGTGCAGTGTGACTGTGTGCAGTGTGACTGTGTGCAGTGTGACTGTGTGTAGTGTGACTGTGTTCAGTGTGACTGTGTGCAGTGTGAATGTGTGCAGTGTGACTGCATACAGTGTGACTGTGTGACTGCATACAGTGTGACTATGTGCAGTGTGACTGTCTGACTGTCTGACTGTGTGCAGTGTGACTGTGTGCAGTATGACTGTGTGCAGTGTGACTGTGTGCAGTGTGACTGTGTGCAGTGTGACTGTGTGACTGTGTGCAGTGTGACTGTGTGCAGTGTGACTGTGTGACTGTGTGACTGTGTGACTGTGTGACTGTGTGACTGTGTGACTGTGTGACTGTGTGACTGTGTGACTGTGTGACTGTGTGACTGTGTGACTGTGTGACTGTGTGACTGTGTGACTGTGTGACTGTGTGACTGTGTGACTGTGTGACTGTGTGACTGTGTGACTGTGTGACTGTGTGACTGTGTGCAGTGTGACTGTGTGCAGTGTGACTGTGTGCAGTGTGACTGTGTGCAGTGTGACTGTGTGCAGTGTGACTGTGTGCAGTGTGACTGTGTGCAGTGTGACTGTGTGCAGTGTGACTGTGTGCAGTGTGACTGTGTGCAGTGTGACTGTGTGCAGTGTGACTGTGTGCAGTGTGACCGTGTGCAGTGTGACTGTGTGCAGTGTGACTGTGTGCAGTGTGACTGTGTGCAGTGTGACTGTGTGCAGTGTGACTGTGTGCAGTGTGACTGTGTGCAGTGTGACTGTGTGCAGTGTGACTGTGTGCAGTGTGACTGTGTGCAGTGTGACTGTGTGCAGTGTGACTGTGTGCAGTGTGACTGTGTGCAGTGTGACTGTGTGCAGTGTGACTGTGTGCAGTGTGACTGTGTGCAGTGTGACTGTGTGCAGTGTGACTGTGTGCAGTGTGACTGTGTGCAGTGTGACTGTGTGCAGTGTGACTGTGTGCAGTGTGACTGTGTGCAGTGTGACTGTGTGCAGTGTGACTGTGTGCAGTGTGACTGTGTGCAGTGTGACTGTGTGCAGTGTGACTGTGTGCAGTGTGACTGTGTGCAGTGTGACTGTGTGCAGTGTGACTGTGTGCAGTGTGACTGTGTGCAGTGTGACTGTGTGCAGTGTGACTGTGTGCAGTGTGACTGTGTGCAGTGTGACTGTGTGCAGTGTGACTGTGTGCAGTGTGACTGCGTGCAGTGTGACTGTGTGCAGTGTGACTGTGTGCAGTGTGACTGTGTGCAGTGTGACTGTGTGCAGTGTGACTGTGTGCAGTGTGACTGTGTGCAGTGTGACTGTGTGCAGTGTGACTGTGTGCAGTGTGACTGTGTGCAGTGTGACTGTGTGCAGTGTGACTGTGTGCAGTGTGACTGTGTGCAGTGTGACTGTGTGCAGTGTGACTGTGTGCAGTGTGACTGTGTGCAGTGTGACTGTGTGCAGTGTGACTGTGTGCAGTGTGACTGTGTGCAGTGTGACTGTGTGCAGTGTGACTATGTGCAGTGTGACTGTGTGCAGTGTGACTGTGTGCAGTGTGACTGTGTGCAGTGTGACTGTGTGCAGTGTGACTGTGTGCAGTGTGACTGTGTGCAGTGTGACTGTGTGCAGTGTGACTGTGTGCAGTGTGACTGTGTGCAGTGTGACTGTGTGCAGTGTGACTGTGTGCAGTGTGACTGTGTGCAGTGTGACTGTGTGCAGTGTGACTGTGTGCAGTGTGACTGTGTGCAGTGTGACTGTGTGCAGTGTGACTGTGTGCAGTGTGACTGTGTGCAGTGTGACAGTGTGACTGTGTACAGTGTGACTGTGTACAGTGTGACTGTGTACAGTGTGACTGTGTACAGTGTGACTGTGTGCAGTGTGACTGTGTGCAGTGTGACTGTGTACAGTGTGACTGTGTACAGTGTGACTGTGTACAGTGTGACTGTGTACAGTGTGACTGTGTACAGTGTGACTGTGTACAGTGTGACTGTGTACAGTGTGACTGTGTGCAGTGTGACTGTGTGCAGTGTGACTGTGTGCTGTGTGACGGTGTGCAGTGTGACTGTGTGCAGTGTGACTGTGTGCAGTGTGACTGTGTGCAGTGTGACTGTGTGCAGTGTGACTGTGTGCAGTGTGACTGTGTACAGTGTGACTGTGTGCAGTGTGACTGTGTGCAGTGTGACTGTGTGCAGTGTGACTGTGTGCAGTGTGACTGTGTGCAGTGTGACTGTGTGCAGTGTGACTGTGTGCAGTGTGACTGTGTGCAGTGTGACTGTGTGCAGTGTGACTGTGTGCAGTGTGACTGTGTACAGTGTGACTGTGTGCAGTGTGACTGTGTGCAGTGTGACTGTGTGCAGTGTGACTGTGTGCAGTGTGACTGTGCGCAGTGTGACTGTGTGACTGTGTGCAGTGTGACTGTGTACAGTGTGACTGTGCAGTGTGACTGTGTGCAGTGTGACTGTGTACAGTGTGACTGTGTGCAGTGTGACTGTGTGCAGTGTGACTGTGTCCAGTGTGACTGTGTACAGTGTGACTGTGTACAGTGTGACTGTGTGCAGTGTGACTGTGTGCAGTGTGACTGTGTGCAGTGTGACTGTGTGCAGTGTGACTGTGTACAGTGTGACTGTGTGCAGTGTGACTGCATACAGTGTGACTGTGTGACTGCATACAGTGTGACTGTGTGCAGTGTGACTGTGTACAGTGTGACTGTGTGCAGTGTGACTGTGTGACTGTGTGACTGTGTGCAGTGTGACTGTGTGCAGTGTGACTGTGTGCAGTGTGACTGTGTGCAGTGTGACTGTGTGCAGTGTGCAGTGTGATTGTGTGCAGTGTGACTGTGTGCAGTGTGACTGTGTGCAGTGTGACTGTGTGCAGTGTGACTGTGTGCAGTGTGACTGTGTGCAGTGTGACTGTGTGCAGTGTGACTGTGTACAGTGTGACTGTGTGCAGTGTGACTGTGTGACTGTGTGACTCTGTGACTCTGTGACTGTGTGCAGTGTGAATGTGTGCAGTGTGCAGTGTGACTGTGTGCAGTGTGACTGTGCAGTGTGACTGTGTGCAGCAGTGTGACTGTGTGCAGCAGTGTGACTGTGTGCAGCAGTGTGACTGTGTGCAGTGTGACTGTGTGCAGTGTCTGTGTAACTGTGTGCAGTGTGACTGTGTGACTATGTGACTGTGTGCAGTGTGAATGTGTGCAGTGTGACTGTGTGCAGTGTGACTGTGTGGAGTGTGACTGTGTGGAGTGTGACTGTGTGGAGTGTGACTGTGTGCAGTGTGACTGTGTGCAGTGTGCAGTGTGACTGTGTGCAGTGTGACTGTGTGCAGTGTGACTGTGTGCAGTGTGACTGTGTGCAGTGTGACTGTGTACAGTGTGACTGTGTGCAGTGTGACTGTGTGCAGTGTGACTGTGTGACTGTGTGCAGTGTGACTGTGTGCAGCAGTGTGACTGTGTGCAGCAGTGTGACTGTGTGCAGTGTGTATGTGTGACTGTGTGTCTGTGTGTCTGTGTGACTGTGTGACTGTGCGACTGTGTACGGTGTGACTGTGTGCAGTGTGACTGTGTGCAGTGTGAATGTGTGCAGTGTGACTGTGTGTAGTGTGACTGTGTGCAGTGTGACAGTGTGCAGTGTGACTGTGTGCAGTGTGACGGTGTGCAGTGTGACTGTGTGCAGTGTGCAGTGTGACTGTGTGCAGTGTGACTGTGTGCAGTGTGACTGTGTGCAGTGTGACTGTGTACAGTGTGACTGTGTGCAGTGTGCAGTGTGCAGTGTGCAGTGTGCAGTGTGCAGTGTGCAGTGTGCAGTGTGCAGTGTGACTGTGTGACTGTGTGCAGTGTGACTGTGTGCAGTGTGAATGTGTGCAGTGTGACTGTGTGACTGTGTGACTGTGTGCAGTGTGACTGTGTGACTGTGCCTGTGTGACTGTGTGCAGTGTGAATGTGTGCAGTGTGACTGTGTGCAGTGTGACTGTGTGTAGTGTGACTGTGTGCAGTGTGACTGTGTGCAGTGTGACTGTGTGCAGTGTGACTGTGTGCAGTGTGACTGTGTACAGTGTGACTGTGTACAGTGTGACTGTGTGCAGTGGGACTGTGTACAGTGTGACTGTGTGCAGTGTGACTGTGTACAGTGTGACTGTGTGCAGTGTGACTGTGCAGTGCGACTGTGTGCAGTGTGACTGTGTGACTGTGTGCAGCAGTGTGACTGTGTGCAGTGTGACTGTGTGCAGTGTGAATGTGTGCAGTGTGACTGTGTGCAGTGTGACTGTGTGCAGTGTGACTGTGTGCAGTGTGACTGTGTGCAGTGTGAATGTGTGCAGTGTGACTGTATACAGTGTGACTGTGTGCAGTGTGACTGTGTGCAGTGTGACTATGTGACTGTGTGCAGCAGTGTGGCTGTGTGCAGCAGTGTGGCTGTGTGCAGCAGTGTGACTGTGTGCAGCAGTGTGACTGTGTGCAGTGTGTATGTGTGACTGTGTGTCTGTGTGACTGTGTGTCTGTGTGACTGTGTGTCTGTGTGACTGTGCGACTGTGTACGGTGTGACTGTGTGACTGTGTGCAGTGTGACTGTATGCAGTGTGACTGTGTGCAGTGTGACTGTGTGCAGTGTGACTGTGTGCAGTGTGACTGTGTGCAGTGTTACTGTGTGCAGTGTTACTGTGTGCAGTGTGACTGTGTGCAGTGTGACTGTGTGCAGTGTGACTGTGTGCAGTGTGACAGTGTACAGTGTGACTGTGTGCAGTGTGACGGTGTGCAGTGTGACTGTGTGCAGTGTGCAGTGTGACTGTGTACAGTGTGACTGTGTGCAGTGTGCAGTGTGCAGTGGCAGTGTGACTGTGTGACTGTGTGCAGTGTGACTGTGTGCAGTGTGACTGTGTGCAGTGTGACTGTGTGCAGTGTGACTGTGTGCAGTGTGACTGTGTGCAGTGTGACTGTGTGCAGTGTGCAGTGTGACTGTATGCAGTGTGACTGTGTGCAGTGTGACTGTGTACAGTGTGACTGTGTGCAGTGTGACTGTGTGACTGTGTGCAGTGTGACTGTGTGCAGTGTGACTGTGTGCAGTGTGACTGTGTGCAGTGTGACTGTGTGCAGTGTGACTGTGTGCAGTGTGACTGTGTGCAGTGTGACTGTGTGCAGTGTGACTGTGTGTAGTGTGACTGTGTGTAGTGTGACTGTGTGCAGTGTGACTGTGTGCAGTGTGACTGTGTGCAGTGTGACTGTGTGCAGTGTGACTGTGTGCAGTGTGACTGTGTGCAGTGTGACTGTGTGCAGTGTGACTGTGTGTAGTGTGACTGTGTGTAGTGTGACTGTGTTCAGTGTGACTGTGTGCAGTGTGACTGTGTGCAGTGTGAATGTGTGCAGTGTGAATGTGTGCAGTGTGACTGCATACAGTGTGACTGTGTGACTGCATACAGTGTGACTGTGTGCAGTGTGACTGTGTGACTGTGTGCAGTGTGACTGTATGCAGTGTGACTGTATGCAGTGTGACTGTGTGCAGTGTGACTGTGTGCAGTGTGACTGTGTGCAGTGTGACTGTGTGCAGTGTGACTGTGTGAAGTGTGACTGTGTGCAGTGTGACTGTGTGCAGTGTGACTGTGTGCAGTGTGACTGTGTGCAGTGTGACTGTGTACAGTGTGACTGTGTGCAGTGTGACTGTGTGCAGTGTGACTGTGTGCAGTGTGACTGTGTGCAGTGTGACTGTGTGCAGTGTGACTGTGTGCAGTGTGACTGTGTGCAGTGTGACTGTGTGCAGTGTGACTGTGTGCAGTGTGACTGTGTGCAGTGTGACGGTGTGCAGTGTGACGGTGTGCAGTGTGACGGTGTACAGTGTGACTGTGTGCAGTGTGACTGTGTGCAGTGTGACTGTGTGCAGTGTGACTGTGTGTAGTGTGACTGTGCAGTGTGCAGTGTGACTGTGTGCAGTGTGACTGTGTGCAGTGTGACTGTGTGCAGTGTGACTGTGTGCAGTGTGATTGTGTGCAGTGTGATTGTGTGCAGTGTGACTGTGTGCAGTGTGACTGTGTGTAGTGTGACTGTGTGCAGTGTGACTGTGTGCAGTGTGACTGTGTGCAGTGTGACTGTGTGCAGTGTGACTGTGTGCAGTGTGACTGTGTGCAGTGTGACTGTGTGCAGTGTGACTGTGTGCAGTGTGACTGTGTGCAGTGTGACTGTGTGCAGTGTGACTGTATGCAGTGTGACTGTGTGCAGTGTGACTGTGTGCAGTGTGACTGTGTGCAGTGTGACTGTGTGCAGTGTGACTGTGTGCAGTGTGACTGTGTGAAGTGTGACTGTGTGCAGTGTGACTGTGTGCAGTGTGACTGTGTGCAGTGTGTAGTGTGACTGTGCAGTGTGCAGTGTGACTGTGTGCAGTGTGACTGTGTGCAGTGTGACTGTGTGCAGTGTGACTGTGTGCAGTGTGACTGTGTGTAGTGTGACTGTGTTCAGTGTGACTGTGTGCAGTGTGACTGTGTGCAGTGTGACTGTGTGCAGTGTGAATGTGTGCAGTGTGACTGCATACAGTGTGACTGTGTGACTGCATACAGTGTGACTATGTGCAGTGTGACTGTCTGACTGTGTGCAGTGTGACTGTCTGACTGTGTGCAGTGTGACTGTGTGCAGTATGACTGTGTGCAGTGTGACTGTGTGCAGTGTGACTGTGTGCAGTGTGACTGTGTGCAGTGTGACTGTGTGCAGTGTGACTGTGTGCAGTATGACTGTGTGCAGTGTGACTGTGTGCAGTGTGACGGTGTGCAGTGTGACTGTGTGCAGTGTGACTGTGTGCAGTGTGACTGTGTGCAGTGTGACTGTGTGTAGTGTGACTGTGCAGTGTGCAGTGTGACTGTGTGCAGTGTGACTGTGTGCAGTGTGACTGTGTGCAGTGTGACTGTGTGTAGTGTGACTGTGTGCAGTATGACTGTGTGCAGTGTGACTGTGTGCAGTATGACTGTGTGCAGTGTGACTGTGTGCAGTGTGACGGTGTGCAGTGTGACGGTGTGACTGTCTGACTGTGTGCAGTGTGACTGTGTGCAGTATGACTGTGTGCAGTGTGACTGTGTGCAGTGTGACTGTGTGCAGTATGACTGTGTGCAGTGTGACTGTGTGCAGTATGACTGTGTGCAGTGTGACTGTGTGCAGTGTGACGGTGTGCAGTGTGACGGTGTGCAGTGTGACTGTGTGCAGTGTGACTGTGTGCAGTGTGACTGTGTGCAGTGTGACTGTGTGTAGTGTGACTGTGCAGTGTGCAGTGTGACTGTGTGCAGTGTGACTGTGTGCAGTATGACTGTGTGCAGTGTGACTGTGTGCAGTATGACTGTGTGCAGTGTGACTGTGTGCAGTGTGACGGTGTGCAGTGTGACGGTGTGCAGTGTGACGGTGTGCAGTGTGACGGTGTGCAGTGTGACGGTGTGCAGTGTGACTGTGTGCAGTGTGACTGTGTGCAGTGTGACTGTGTGCAGTGTGACTGTGTGTAGTGTGACTGTGCAGTGTGCAGTGTGACTGTGTGCAGTGTGACTGTGTGCAGTGTGACTGTGTGCAGTGTGACTGTGTGTAGTGTGACTGTGTTCAGTGTGACTGTGTACAGTGTGAATGTGTGCAGTGTGACTGCATACAGTGTGACTGTGTGACTGCATACAGTGTGACTATGTGCAGTGTGACTGTCTGACTGTCTGACTGTGTGCAGTGTGACTGTGTGCAGTATGACTGTGTGCAGTGTGACTGTGTGCAGTGTGACTGTGTGACTGTGTGCAGTGTGACTGTGTGCAGTGTGACTGTGTGACTGTGTGCAGTGTGACTGTGTACAGTGTGACTGTGTGACTGTGTGACTGTGTGACTGTGTGACTGTGTGACTGTGTGACTGTGTGACTGTGTGACTGTGTGACTGTGTGACTGTGTGACTGTGTGACTGTGTGACTGTGTGACTGTGTGACTGTGTGACTGTGTGACTGTGTGACTGTGTGACTGTGTGACTGTGTGACTGTGTGACTGTGTGACTGTGTGACTGTGTGACTGTGTGACTGTGTGACTGTGTGACTGTGTGCAGTGTGACTGTGTGCAGTGTGACTGTGTGCAGTGTGACTGTGTGCAGTGTGACTGTGTGCAGTGTGACTGTGTGCAGTGTGACTGTGTGCAGTGTGACTGTGTGCAGTGTGACTGTGTGCAGTGTGACTGTGTGCAGTGTGACTGTGTGCAGTGTGACTGTGTGCAGTGTGACTGTGTGCAGTGTGACTGTGTGCAGTGTGACCGTGTGCAGTGTGACTGTGTGCAGTGTGACTGTGTGCAGTGTGACTGTGTGCAGTGTGACTGTGTGCAGTGTGACTGTGTGCAGTGTGACTGTGTGCAGTGTGACTGTGTGCAGTGTGACTGTGTGCAGTGTGACTGTGTGCAGTGTGACTGTGTGCAGTGTGACTGTGTGCAGTGTGACTGTGTGCAGTGTGACTGTGTGCAGTGTGACTGTGTGCAGTGTGACTGTGTGCAGTGTGACTGTGTGCAGTGTGACTGTGTGCAGTGTGACTGTGTGCAGTGTGACTGTGTGCAGTGTGACTGTGTGCAGTGTGACTGTGTGCAGTGTGACTGTGTGCAGTGTGACTGTGTGCAGTGTGACTGTGTGCAGTGTGACTGTGTGCAGTGTGACTGTGTGCAGTGTGACTGTGTGCAGTGTGACTGTGTGCAGTGTGACTGCGTGCAGTGTGACTGTGTGCAGTGTGACTGTGTGCAGTGTGACTGTGTGCAGTGTGACTGTGTGCAGTGTGACTGTGTGCAGTGTGACTGTGTGCAGTGTGACTGTGTGCAGTGTGACTGTGTGCAGTGTGACTGTGTGCAGTGTGACTGTGTGCAGTGTGACTGTGTGCAGTGTGACTGTGTGCAGTGTGACTGTGTGCAGTGTGACTGTGTGCAGTGTGACTGTGTGCAGTGTGACTGTGTGCAGTGTGACTATGTGCAGTGTGACTGTGTGCAGTGTGACTGTGTGCAGTGTGACTGTGTGCAGTGTGACTGTGTGCAGTGTGACTGTGTGCAGTGTGACTGTGTGCAGTGTGACTGTGTGCAGTGTGACTGTGTGCAGTGTGACTGTGTGCAGTGTGACTGTGTGCAGTGTGACTGTGTGCAGTGTGACTGTGTGCAGTGTGACTGTGTGCAGTGTGACTGTGTGCAGTGTGACTGTGTGCAGTGTGACTGTGTGCAGTGTGACTGTGTGCAGTGTGACTGTGTGCAGTGTGACTGTGTGCAGTGTGACAGTGTGACTGTGTACAGTGTGACTGTGTACAGTGTGACTGTGTACAGTGTGACTGTGTACAGTGTGACTGTTTACAGTGTGACTGTGTACAGTATGACTGTGTGCAGTGTGACTGTGCACAGTGTGACTGTGTACAGTGTGACTGTGTACAGTGTGACTGTGTACAGTGTGACTGTGTACAGTGTGACTGTGCACAGTGTGACTGTGTACAGTGTGACTGTGTACAGTGTGACTGTGTACAGTGTGACTGTGTACAGTGTGACTGTGTGCAGCAGTGTGACTGTGTGCAGCAGTGTGACTGTGTGCAGCAGTGTGACTGTGTGCAGCAGTGTGACTGTGTGCAGCAGTGTGACTGTGTGCAGCAGTGTGACTGTGTGCAGCAGTGTGACTGTGTGCAGCAGTGTGACTGTGTGCAGCAGTGTGACTGTGTGCAGCAGTGTGACTGTGTGCAGCAGTGTGACTGTGTGCAGCAGTGTGACTGTGTGCAGCAGTGTGACTGTGTGCAGCAGTGTGACTGTGTGCAGCAGTGTGACTGTGTGCAGCAGTGTGACTGTGTGCAGCAGTGTGACTGTGTGCAGCAGTGTGACTGTGTGCAGCAGTGTGACTGTGTGCAGCAGTGTGACTGTGTGCAGCAGTGTGACTGTGTGCAGCAGTGTGACTGTGTGCAGCAGTGTGACTGTGTGCAGCAGTGTGACTGTGTGCAGCAGTGTGACTGTGTGCAGCAGTGTGACTGTGTGCAGCAGTGTGACTGTGTGCAGCAGTGTGACTGTGTGCAGCAGTGTGACTGTGTGCAGCAGTGTGACTGTGTGCAGCAGTGTGACTGTGTGCAGCAGTGTGACTGTGTGCAGCAGTGTGACTGTGTGCTGCAGTGTGACTGTGTGCAGTGTGACTGTGTGCAGTGTGACTGTGTGCAGTGTGACTGCGTGCAGTGTGACTGTGTGCAGTGTGACTGTGTGCAGTGTGACTGTGTGCAGTGTGACTGTGTGCAGTGTGACTGTGTACAGTGTGACTGTGTACAGTGTGACTGTGTGACTGTGTGACTATGTGCAGTGTGACTGTGTGCAGTGTGACTGTGTGCAGTGTGACTGTGTGCAGTGTGACTGTGTGCAGTGTGACTGTGTGACTGTGTGCAGTGTGACTGTGTACAGTGTGACTGTGTGCAGTGTGACTGTGTGCAGTGTGACTGTGTGACTGTGTGACTGTGTGCAGTGTGACTGTGTACAGTGTGACTGTGTGCAGTGTGACTGTGTGACTGTGTGCAGTGTGACTGTGTGCAGTGTGACTGTGTGCAGTGTGACTGTGTGCAGTGTGACTGTGTGCAGTGTGACTGTGTGCAGTGTGACTGTGTGCAGTGTGACTGTGTGCAGTGTGACTGTGTACAGTGACTGTGTGCAGTGTGACTGTGTGCAGTGTGACTGTGTGCAGTGTGACTGTGTGCAGTGTGACTGCATGCTAATGGCAATGTAATGATACTGACAAGTGACACTGACACACTAAATAATTCCAATAGCATGACAAGTCATGAAGTCATGACATAAAGTTTCAGTAAAATTGTAGTCAACAACCTGTTGTCAACAACCAACACATGTTTCATGATAAATTTTGCATTTTCTAGTTTTGTATGTGTCGATTCCAAATCTGATACCCATGTGAGGCCGAAATGAGCCGGTGGGAGGAAACAATTGTAATAACATAATCAAACCTGACCTAACCTTTCCAGCCATTACGGTTGCAGTGACCCACGTTTAGAATGCTCCGCTCGCGTTCACTCGCTGTGCTGCGACCTTCCTGGGCTGCCCCCCCCCCCCCAATCCACAAATCTGAGAGCTACAGCCTGCAGATAAACCATTACTTATAACTGTAGCAGCTGTTGGACCAACACTGAACTAATACCAAAGTTTCATGCTAATGGCAATGTAGACACTGACACACTAAAGAATGTTAATAGCATATGAAAAGTCTGGTGTTAGGATGTGTCTGCAGTTACAGTTGTTCACGCAAGAGCTCCAACACGCTCTGAAAATAGGGGGGAGACAGAGACATTCTGAAGTTGATTCTTTCCATGCAAGGCCCATAGGTGTAATGTTAAAGGTCTAAAAAAAATTGGGGGGACACGCCCCCCTCCGTCCCCCTGTGGCGGAGCCCCTGTATTCACCCTATATTTATGCACCAAAACAATCAAAAACTGAGCCACCAGCCACAGGCTGAGGAGGTTGTCAATATGTTTTCTTAGTCACACTGCTGGTAGACATAAAGACAGACATAAAACAAAAGTGCAACAAAGAGCCTCTTGGGCACATCCTAGGCTGCACCCCTCCCCCTCCACCAGTCTCGCCCCTTCAAATCACCTTACTCTACCTGCATAAAAGAAGGCTAATCCCACAAGTACTTATAAACTAATCAATTCTCCGTAGAATATTTATCTAATATAATTTTGAAGAAAGCAAGTGTCACTGCATTAGTGACATCCACTGGTAGCTTATTCCAATGTCCTACAACCCTTCTACTGAAAAATGACTGTTGTAGCCTAGTCCTACTTTGTTTCATAATGAGTTTATGCTGATGACCTCTACCTCAATTTTCCCTATTGAACTCAAACATTCCCTTTAAATATCCAGAATGCTGACCATTTACAAATTTGAAGACTTCAATTAGATCTCCTCTTAGCCTTCTATATCTAAGTGAAAACATACCTAATTCCTGTAATCTATCTTCATGAGGTAAACTACCAAGACTACCATTTTTGTTGCCCTTTTTAACTCTTTCTAACAACCAGCAATCTTTCTCATATGTTGGAGACCAGGCTTGCACACAATACTCCAAATGTGGGCAAACATATGCACAATACAGTTTTGTTACTACCTTTTCACTTTTGTAGGAAACATTTCTGTTAATGGCCCCTAGCATTCTAAGTGCCTTTTTCCTAGCTTCTACAACCTGGTCTGACGCTGATAGTCTATTGTTTACTACAACACATAAATATCTTTCCTTTTCAATCTGTTCAAGTTTCTGCCCACCCATTTCATACCTATGTTTACTGCTAACTCGTCCAGCGTATGACGACTGACCCCCCACCCCCCGGTCAACAGCTGTTGGCTGAAGTGAATTCTAGATAAAACATGATTGTGAATACAACTTGTATTCACTCTGTTATATGCGTCAAATATGACTCATCACATTCAATGAGAATATCTTGTCCATGTTCCTGCCACGTTTTGCATACTGGCCGGTCTAAAGTTTTCCTGTTTACTTTTATCTCCCTTTTAAGAATAGGAACATTTGCTCTTTTCCAATCAAGTGGAATTTTAGTCTGCAAGTGATTTATACAATATTATGGCTAACAGAACTGACAACTTTCAGATTCTCTTAAAAGCCTAGCATGGATTTCATCAGGTCCTTCTGCCTTGTTTGGTAGTAACAAGCACTTCACAAAATTAATTGAAAAAGTCACGCTGCTAGTAACAGGCACTCAACAAAATTAATTAATCTGTATCAGGATATGATTTACTCAAGCTTACCTTTCTGCTTATTTGCAATACTATTAAAACAATTCTGAAAAACCTCATAGAGCTGCATTGGATTATCCTCACTCGCCGCCATCTTTAGGGCAAATGCACAATGTTGGGTATATTTGCGCCGTATTTGTCAACAAAAGAATCAGCTGAATATTTATCCTGTAGTGACGTAAAAAGAAACGAGTCGATTCCATCACCCTGGATCAGGGTAATATAACAACGGGTAGAACAGTAAGAAATGTAACGCCCAAATGAATTAGACAATATATACTTTGTATCGTAATTCTTTTGTTTATTATAAATTAATGGTATTGTTTGCTATCAATAACTTGTATTTCCATAGATTATATCTTTATTTATTTAATTAAACTCCAGCAAATATACGAAGTAGTAGTCAAAGTAGTGTATTTACAGTTCATGTAGTAGTATTTGGAGGCGGTCATATTAAATTATACTACAAAGTAGTAGTCGAAGTAGTGTATATTTGAGTACTGTAGTAGCATTTGGAAGCGGCCAGCGGTCGTTCCGACGTTTTTTAACCCCCAAGCCCATTTAACCTCTTTAAGCCCGGAATATCGAAACATACCAAATAAAGACCATTCCAGGAATCTTGAAGAAACGAGCTTCCCATTGAGCATAAATATATATCTTAGATCTCTCTAAGATAACAAATTAAAGGGGGGGTAACTACCAAGCCTCTTTGCATTGCCTTAACATTGTGGAGCGGCATTCGACTGCCATGGTGATGTCACGGCTAATAAACAACTTGCGCCCCCCCCCCCCCCGATTCACGTATATACATCGGACAACTGATTTCCGCCGTAGGGTATTTCGTGGGATATTTAGCCCTGCAAAATACCCCATGGCCATGGTGGAAACGGTCATATTTCAACCAAGCATTGCTACTACCACTGCGAACTTTACGCCTATGATCCTCCGTTCCCTGAGGTCATGAAAATGGCGGACTCCGTCGATTTCGATACAAATTTGTACAATCATAGTACAAAATAGGCTCAATTCAAAAATAATATCCTCCAGTTATGACATTCAAAATGGCGTCCAAAAATGACATTCATAGTTCAAGGTCAAATCGGCGGACCCCGTTGATTTTTACCAAATTTGGCAGACAACTAGAGGTCTTCTTCCTCTTTCAGACAATATATGTGTCTATCTGTGACGTTCAAAAATAGAAGAGATATGGGTGATCAAAGCTTGCGGTCATTGTGGGCAAAATAGTTCACCTTGGAAATTTTTTACCCAACACGATTTGATTATATTTTGTTAATACAATTTCTTTTTATATTGTCAAAAATGGCCTTATATCGCGCCGATTCAGGACAGAAGGCCGTAAATTTGTATTGTTATCAAAACTATATGCATACTCTCTGAGTCAGAGTCCTGACGTCACGCGTATGTAAACAATGGTTCAGCCAATCAGATTCGAAAGTAGTCTCGTAAAGATAGACTCAAGATAACTATATATTAAAGTACCTTGACTATAACTAACGATAGACTCGCATTGGAGATGTGCCAACCGGCGGCCGGCGATCGCTTGCTAGCACCAGCTGCAAGCTGATTGGCTGATAGTATAGCCTCTGCCCGATCTAGAACCAGTACAACATTCTTTCGCCAGCACCGCATTCCTTCGCCAAAAACTTAAATATATTCGGCTGGAGTCTTTTCAGTCAAGAAAACTTGAAGATAGGGTTTCCCAACACGGGCTACAAAACTGCTATCTCAGTTTAAAACTAATGTTGAAGGTGAACTATTTCCTTTAATGATGGCCATTTTTCGACGAAGATGTAAGTTTAGAACCACGAAACTTTTACATAATAAATTCCACAGAGACAAGAGCATGCTGTGCAAAAATTGTACCTCTGTCTTGTATAGATTCACCACTGTTAGCCTGATCAATTTTGCTGTCCGCGGCTCCGCGGCGTTCAGTCGTGGAAAAAAGCTCGTTCGAATCAGTTTTTTTCCGCCGGTCCGCAGATGGCCGGCCGACGACATTTGTCCGCGATTTTTGACGTTTCGGCTGACGCGAAGGCGGAAAGTCGCTAAAGATGCGCGGAAAGTAGTAGCGATATCGCGAACTCCGCGCGCCGAATGGCCTAGTGTGCGGCCGACCGTGACCGTGAATTCGTACCCAAACAAATGATGGTCAACAGCTGATAATTCCACCGAGTCTCTTTTCTACCGCTCGTTCCTGCGCGCCGCTCCACCGCACCTCCACCGGGCACGCCTCAACCTATTCCTGGTTAGGGCGGGTGAGGGCGCTGGAACAGCCCCATGGCCGCTTCCACCACGGCCATAGGGTAGGCGCAGGGCTAAATATCCCACGAAATACCCTACGGCGTAAATCAGTTGTCCGATGTATATACGCCCCCGATTCCATCCATCAGAATTCAGAGCTCAGTTCTCTGATTTAGCCATAGATAAATAGACTAGCTTGTAGCTATCTGTTCCAGAAGTCGGATTTAAAATATGTACCATAGGTTACGAGCAGACTTGTCAATGATTCAATGTGAATTGACTACTTTTGATTGAATCATTCTTATTTCAAATGAATGACTCATGAATCGATTCACCTCATGCGCAAACCTGCTGTGAGTCACTGATTGAATCATTCATACAGATAAAATAGGCTGATTGAATCATTCATTGCTCAAAGAATCATTCTTTTTTGGTCGAACAGCATAAACTCTCCACAAAATATGCCAGCGGCCCAGCATTCATCTGTGCTCTGTGGACAAACCAGGCACTTAATGGCCAATTATATGAGCTCTGTGTCCTGAGCTGTAGCCTGTAATTCATCTATGTGTAAAGAAAGCGAGGATTTGTGTCCAACTCCAGTGGGCACAAAGCCACTGTTCAATCAGTCCTAACTAGGTGAATACCTTGGAACTGATAGGGTTAGGGGTAGGTACCTAAATACTTAGAAAAGGTAACTAACTCATACTTTGGTTCATAAGCCACACAGTACACGCACACCTTTTTCACACGAAAGATTATAAAAAGGTACCCACCTTTTCCTAATTTCTAGGCTATACCATATCAAAAACTAAATCATAAACAAACATTTGCATGACCTCTGCATGTCCCAAATATCACTGTCGCATCGGCGCCGCTTTATTCCACATCATGCTTTATAAACAATAATACCTAATGCAAGATCAAAATAAATGTTCTATTCGCTTAAAAAAGTGAAACGTAAAGTCATTAATGCTTTTGGAACTTGGAATTTGCAATTATAATAAGTATTATAAATATAATTTTTAATCAAAATAAACAACACGCGTGTCCAATTGGCTCACATTCACATTCACATTCGGAAATACATTCGCGGACTATTTGGATTGGCTTCAAAATTGGTACACAGATAGATCACGACCTAGTGATCATTCTGGTAAAATCTTAGAGTCGCACATTTAAAATCAAAGGAGTTGAGAGCAGGTCATGTGTTTAAGGTCAAGCAGCAGACTATTCTGATGTGCATGACAATTGGCACACAGGTAGAGCATGACCTCCCTATCACGCTCATAAAATCTTAAGAGTCGCACATTCAAAATCAAAGGAGTTAGACAAAGGAGTCGACACTTCCCTTTAATGTTGAGTGATTGAATCAAGATTTAATCATTCATTATGGTAATGTTGAGTGATTGAATCATGATTGAATCATTCATTATGGTAATGTTGAGTGATTGAATCATGATTGAATCATTCATTATGGTAATGTTGAGTGATTGAATCATGATTGAATCATTCATTATGGTCCGTGAATCACTGTGAATCGACTCATGACAAATATGAATCATTGACAAGTCTGGTTACGAGCCAGCCTCGTCTGAAAATCATCGATTTAAGATGGGAACCCTATGGTGTAGTAGGTATTTAACGCCCAAATGCCCGAGGGCTGCCAACCGTTACTGGTGGAGGCTGTTTGCCCCACCCCCTTGGTTCGCCGGTAACGGTGGGGCTGGCGTCACCGTCGCGGCCGGACAATCAAATCAAGGTTCAAGGTTACTATCACCATTGTTGGTCTGGAGTCATGGGGAAGCTTTATGACGTCAACAGATTCTGGCTACGAGCGAATCTTAGGCCGACCCGATCGGACTTAATGGCCGGGTTAAGTTAGGTTAGATTAGGTTAGTTTCATTAACTCCGATAGGTTCGGCCTACCGCTCGTAGCTATGTAATCGGGGCGGCCTAAGATTCGCTCGTAATTTCTGGTGGTGATTTCCAGATCTGGTGACGCATAAGCTTCCCTATGACTGCAGACCAACAACGGTGATAGTAACCTTGAACCTTGATTTTATTGCCCGGCCGCGACGGTGCCGCCAGCCCACCGTTACCGGTTCGCCTCTGACCACTATAATGAGGTAAATGACTTGTTGAGTTTCTTTTGATAATGCAGGATCCACCAGCTCAAATATGATCTTTGAGTGAAGAGGCAGGAGTGTCGAGTTGAAGAATCTCTGGCCAGCTCCGACAAACCCAGGTTGGTATTGATGCATGGTTGGCAAAGTTGCTGTTTGCTGGTATGCATTTTGTACTCTGTTATACTCTTTTGAAATTTGTTGTACTCTTTGAAAAGGGAAAGTAAACAATCAAATCAGATATGATTAAAATCATATTTGATTTGATTCAGTCAACCGGATCAAGCTCTGGAGACCTCCAGCCCTCAATCAGAATACAAAAGAGTACAAAATGAGTAGCATAGTTGATGGCCGACTCCACAATCTTATTTGGCTTGCTTCTAAAAATAGCCACTGGTTTTAGTGATAAGATGCTTGCTTTAAAACCGAAGTCATCATAGTCCTCAGCAGTATATTATGTCATTTTCACAATGAGCATTGTGATAAACGAGCATTTGGGTTTGAGATTCCAGTTCCATTCAAATTTGTGGAATTCAAGACACTGGCACTTCTTGTTCAGGCTCAGGCAGTTCTTTCTACCATTCACTTTCAGTTTGTTGATATACTATAGAACACTCCTCCTTTGTGGTGTGGACAATTCATTTATTTGGGTAGGTTACACCATGAAAATTAGTTTATTTTCTGTTCTGATGTCGATTTGGAAAATTTTTCCACCAGAAGATTAAAGATAATTACAAACTTATATTTTTCAGGACATTGCCCTGCCCTTGCTGTGAGCAGCTTGAAGAGATTACCTGCCTCAAGACAGAGCTGCGTGCCTTGAGGGATGCTGCACCAGCTGCCGTGAAAACAGCACTCTTCACCAACCAGCAGGTAACTAGTGCATGTGTTGTGTGCACAAGCCTAGCATCACAGTGGGAACAGGTGCCTTCAGTGCTTGTGATGTGCAGATATACAACTTGTGGTGCACAGTTATTGTGATGTGATTCACTTCACAGTGGGAACAGGTGCCTTTAGTGCTAATGATGTGTGACAGCTGAAACCTGAAGCTGAATGTTCACAGAGATGTGCTGTGAAGCATGATAGTGATGAACTGCGGTGCTAAAAGTAGCACCCCAACAGATTTTCTTCCATAACTCAAAAATGTGTATAGATGTCAGCATCAAATTTTGCCTACCTTTTCTTTCATCAATTATTCAGCCAGTCCTACCACACAAGTGAATGTCATCAACTTTTTAATAAAAATGAAGTCTTGGTGCCAATAGGTATGTCATATTGGTTTGGATTGGATTGCTTGAAGATACGCTGCCTCACACCCGTTTAAAGGGAATAGTTCACCTTTAACATGGGGTTTTGGACTGAGATAGCAGATTTGTAGAGCAGATCTAGAATGGGGTTGTGGTGAAAGAATTGCCTCCCTACGATAAGTAATTTCGACACAGGAATAGTGGGCCCGGTTTCATGTCCGCTGTTCCGGGCCACACAAGTGAATGTCATCAACTTTTTAATAAAAATGAAGTCTTAGTGCCAATAGGTATGTCATATTGGTTTGGATTGGATTGCTTGAAGATACGCTGCCTCACGCCCGTTTAAAGGGAATAGTTCACCTTTAACATGGGGTTTTGGACTGAGATAGCAGATTTGTAGAGCAGATCTAAAATGGGGTTGTGGTGAAGGAATTACCTCCCTACGATAAGTAATTTCGACACAGGAATAGTGGGCCCGGTTTCATGTCCGCTGTTCCGGGCCACGATCGGGACATGAACGCTCGCCGCCGGAGGCAGGTACACCCTCTGGCACGTAGTCTGATCACGACGCCTCGTTAACCCTATTTGTAACAGGCTCCTGGCTACCCCTATTTGTAACAGGGGGGGGGGGGGGGGCGGATTCCGCCCCCCGGAGATCTCGAGATCTACCCGTCCGATTTTCAAAAATGAAACGGTGTTTGGTTCTCCTCAACACGATCTACATTTATAAATAATAAAAAAATCTAAATTTTGGATAGGGGGGCAACAGGGGGGCAAAAACGACAAATTTTAGTGGTATTTTTGATTGAACATAGCTTTCATGTTTATCGACCGATTTTAACACAACTAATAGGAATCAATCGATAGAGATTGAATCGGAAATTGATATATGACGGTGACGTTTGCAAATTAAAAAATCATAGGCGTGTGCAGGTCACTCAATATGGGGGTGAAGTAAATGCGTAATAAAACCATTTTTTGATGTTGTTTTTTTTGATAAATGAAATGGTATGTGATTGTGACATTAGAGACAACAGTTATAAATCATATTTTTTGCCATAGGCGGTACCAGGTTAGTGAAAAAGGGGGGTAAAATTGGGAAAAATATTAACCGCAGACAAGTTGCTACCCAGCACTATAAATATGTTACTGATCATAGATAGTTCCTTTTTGCATGTTGTACTTCATCATAGGCGTATCCAGGATCCAAACTAGGGCGGCGCAAGACCTTTTGATAAGTATATTATCCGCTATTATGATACTAACTAGTCAACAGTGACTATTTCACTTACAACTTCAATTAACATTGCTTACCCCCCTTTTTACCCTACCTGGACTCGCCTATTATCTTATAATCGTTCGTAGAGTAGCCTGTGGTGCGTGTTTCATCCGAAAACTGCAGTATGTTATGTCATTGTACGCCCATGCCTCTTAGTTTCCTTGCAATAATATGACCCCCTTTCTTCCATTCCTGAGCGCGCCTCTGCAAAAAAATGACTTTATTCCCTTTTCTGGTCTCATATGTGCATATATTATTATAAGCTAAACGTATATTGCGCCGTTATCGCTGGCATATCGTCATCACCATGCCAGTCACCCCCCTCTTCATGTTCCTGAACACGCCCCTGAAACTCTATATGCAATAAATTATGCAAATAATGGAAGCAGAAGCTATCTTTTACATCTTGAGAGCTATAAATGCCCCTTACATTGCTATATTAGCTTCCCGCCAAGCATTGAATACTTCCTGGAAACCCCCTTTTTCAAGCCCCTGAAACCGCCTCTGCCATGCAATTTTGTATGATATTTCATTAACATCATCTAATTTGCACTTTTTGCAATCACGGTAAGTCGATGTAACTCCTTCATACTTGATGCAGTTAGGAAGAAACCGTGAAGATCGCATTTCCGTATTTTCGCCAAATGTCGCCTCCGAACCCACCCAAAACTGTGCCCTGGAACCGCCTCTGTTCAAGTTAAGAACTCAAAATTTTGACTCCAAATCCGGAGTTCAATTCTATGAAAAGTCCCAAAATTACATGGGCCTGCTCCCAGCCGTTCTGGAGATATCTGCGAAAAATATGAGGGGGGGGGGGGGGGGGGCGGAATCCGCCCCCCCTGTTACAAATAGGGTTAAAAGGACACTCCCACTTTCCCAAAAGTTGTCAAATGTACACCGCTTGTGGTGCAAAATATGAAGCAATTGCTGCCGAACACGATTATGACATGTTTTTCGCAAACAGTGCTCACTTTCATAAAAAGTTAAGTTTTAATGTTTGGGTTGATGACGTCATATTGAGCTCTAGAGAGCTATACAGAAATCCTCTACGCTGCCAGGGTATGGCACAATGATTTCGAGACAATTATGGCGCTTTGAATACAAAACAAGCCAATTACCAAACCATTTGAAACACCCAAATATCTCCAAGGCTAACCTTAAAACAAGTCTACTATCATATGATAGGTCAACCGGAAATGACGTCAGAGTGACGTCATGTTCTTCGGTTTTTGTTGCAAAATAATGCTTTGCAGAAAACCCTGTCAAAGGTACGATCTTTGAGATAAACTCAATTGTCTTAACTCAAATTACTGGCAATATACCGGGCTATGAAACTGCTATCTCGGATTTTTTTTAATTCAAAATTTTGAGAAATCCAAATACATTTTTTTTAAACAAAATTTTGAAGAAAAAATCAGAATTATCCAAAAAGCGGAATATATGTGATTGAGATGTGTGCGGTGAATATGTGTACCAAATTTGAAGTAGATATCTTCAAAAAGGACTGACTTATGACCTTTAAATGACAAAAATCGACCACCTCTCACAGCATTACTATGCATAAAAAACACATTTTCGTTTTTGCTTTTTACTTCTATTTATATGGAACAAACAATGTTCTAAGGTCATTTTTCGCGTTCTAGACGATAAACCAACCCATAAACATGTGTTACAACGCCTAATGACCGTAATCTGCAGTTTGACCTCGTGACCTCGGATGACCTTGACCTGATCCAAGGTCATAAACAGCGTAGAAAGGTACTTAGAAGTGTCAGGCAAACGAATCATACCGATTTATCGACAGCTTATGCGTTTAATATCACAATTTAGCACGACAATTCCATCCATCGAGACCTTTTGACACGGTCAAACATTTTGTACTTGACATGACCTGTGACGCCATCGGTGACCCCGAGGTCAACAATATTATGTTTCTCTCGATAAATTTGCCAGGGCTATCGAATGCCGTTTGCATTTTTGCATTCGGTCCAGTAGTTCTGGAGATCCGAGGGGGGGGGACAAAAAATAGCCCCCCCCCCCAGTAAGTCGCTTTATGAAATATACCCCAGTAACTCGCGGGTTAAGGTGGGAGTGTCCCTTTAAAGGGAAATAATGACCTTTTTCCAAAAATGGAGTTAGCACTTGAAATCGCCAGACGAGACCAAAATATATTGTAAATTCATCACATTTTGCATGAAAACTTTCCTACCGAAAGATATTTCAAGTTAAAGTTGATAAGCGTTCCACACTTTTAACGACCGGTACTTGCAAGTACTTTTGGTCCTCATCAAACTGCGGGCTTTTACCGTATTGTTTTTTACGCAATGGAGTGGGAAATATATTGTGCGTTCTGCTTGTGATTATATGCCCGGCGATCTTCTAAAACTAACAGCGATTGGAAAAAGTGGCAATAAAATCGGAAGCTCATCGATGCACATCAACGGCGGCATAGTTAGTGGTTGCGACCCTCAATTTTTTTTAATCAATTCATTTGTTTTCAACATTAGGAGTATTGTATAATTTGTCTGCGGCTGTATATAACACTATGCTTTATATTATCATGAAAAATAATAATTTTCCCCCAAAAAACTAACAAACAATAACACAAGACTGGCAATTAAATCGGAAGCTCATCGATGCACATCGACGGCGACCTATTTAGCGTCGGCGGTTTGTTTACAAAGTCATTGTCATGCTTCTCGGCGCACTTAACCATTGTGGCGAGTTGTTCCTGATTATAATACCCAAGTCCCGTAGCAGGCTTTGTTAATGACGTCACTGGTGCTATTCTTGTGTAGCATTGCAAAATATATCTGATTTTGAGTTGAAAGCTAATTAAAGACTTATTCAAATTATTGTTTTTAAGTTTGAATTTTCTTGTTAATCATTATTAAAGGTATTTTATCACTGTATTTCATAGTAGTTGACACTTCAGAAACTTGTGACGTAATAATATTGTATCCAATATGCATTTCCCTCACCTTTTGCTATTGTGGCGCAGTGCCGAGTGCTTTGCGAATACTAGCTTGCCTGGGGTTCAATTCATTCCGCCCTTATTTTATTCGAGCTGGTATAGTTTGCATGTTGTTGTTATTCATGACTTATACTGATAGTCAGTCATGCATCACGGATGCTTCACGGATTGCTTCACGGATCAGTTTGATCGGAAACGTCACAGAGCCTCCAAAAATGCCGCACTCGATGTAAACAATGGCAGGGAAGGCCGAATTTGTCAATGACCTTCATGAAGTACACAAGGTACTTGTTTTGTATTTTTTCCAAACTTACAACTTTGAATTTGGGAATAATTGTATTTAATTCTTAAATTTAAATAAAATAATTTTAAAACCATAACGGTAGCCTAAGAAATTGTTGCTAACAAAATCAAAAGGTCATTATTTCCCTTTAATATCCGCTCAACCGCCCGGGCGACGCGACGGCCCCTTATAAAGACATACAAGACATAAAAGAAAAGTGCAACAAAGAGCCTCTTGGGCCCATCCGAGGTTGCACCCCCCCCCCCACCCCCCCCCCCCCCCCCCTCCACCAGTCTCGCCCCTTCAAATCACCTTACTCTACCTGCATAAAAGAAGGCTAATCCCACGAGTATTTATGAACTAATCCCTTCTCTGTAAAGTATTTATCTAATCTAATTTTGAAGGAAGCAAGTGTCACTGCATCAGCGACATCCCCTGGTAGCATATTCCAATGTCCTACAACCCTTCTACTGAAAAATGACTGTCGTAGCCTAGTCCTACTTTGTTTCATAATGAGTTTATGCTGATGACCTCTACCTCGATTTTCCCTATTGAACTCAAACATACCCTTTAAATATCCAGAATGCTGACTATTTACAAATTTGAAGACTTCAATTAGATCTCCTCTTAGCCTTCTATATCTAAGTGAAAACATACCCAATTTCTTTAATCTATCTTCATAAGGTAAACTACCAAGACAATTAACCATTTTTGTTGCCCTTTTTTAACTCTTTCTAACAACCAGCAATCTTTCTCATATGTTGGAGACCAGGCTTGTACACAATACTCCAAATGTGGTCTAACGTATGCACAATACAGTTTTGTTATTACCTTTTCACTCTTGTAGGAAACATTTCTGTTAATGGCCCCTAGCATTCTAAGTGCCCTTTTCCTAGCTTCTACAACCTGGTCTGACGCTGATAGTCTATTGTTTACCACGACACCTAAATCTCTTTCCTTTTCAATCTGCTCCATTTTCTGCCCACCCATTTCATACCTATGTTTACTGCTAACCCGTCCAGCGTGCATAATCTTACATTTACTCAAATTGAATTTCATCTGCCATGCTTCAGACCACTCAACTAGCTTGTCCAGATCTGATTGAAAAACATCCTGATCATGTTTTCCTCTAATAATCCTGACAACTTTTAGATCGTCTGCAAATTTCAAGACTTTGCTGTCTATACTGTTCTCAATTGCATTCACAAATATTATAAAAAGCAATGGGCCCAGGACTGAGCCCTGTGGAACCCCACTGAGAACCTCCTTCCATTGTGATTGGCACCCATTCAATATAACCCTTTGCTGGCGTCCTGAAAGCCACGTTTCTATCCAATCCAGAATCTTGCCCCTGATCCCATGAATTTTAAGTTGCAACCCCAGTCTTGTATGGGGGACTTTGTCAAATGCTTTACTGAAATCAAGAAAAGCTACATCTAGCTGTTTACCCTGATCAAAGCTATCTGTTGCAACATCCAAAAACTCCAGAAGATTAGTTAAACAAGAACGGCCCTTCCTAAAGCCATGCTGTGTATCCTTGATGAGTTCATTTTGCTCCAAGAATTCAACAATCTTATCTTTGATGATTGATTCAAGCACCTTGCAGACTAATGAGGTCAGACTAACCGGTCTATAGTTTTCCTCTTTACTTCTATCTCCCTTTTTATGAATAGGAACAACATTTGCTCTTTTCCAATCAAGTGGAATTTTACTATCTGCGAGTGATTTAGAAAATATTATGGCTAATGGAACCGACAACTCCCTTTCAGATTCTCTTAAAAGTCTAGCATGGATTTCATCAGGTCCTACTGCCTTGTTAGGCCTTACTTTCTTTAGATATTCTAGAACAAGTTCACTACTTATGCCACCTAGCTCTCCTATAGTCTCCTCTGTCTCTAGCTCAGGCTGAAGTGCTGCAATACTACTCTGGTCCTCGATAGTAAAGACAGATTGAAACTGATCATTAAGCACTTCAACCATTTCACTGTCCTTGCTAACTAACACATCATCTACCTTAAATGGACCTATATTTTTGGAAACTGTACTGAACTTATAAAAACTGAAGAACTTCTTACTATCTGCATTACAATGTCTAGCTAAATCAAGTTCCTTTGCCCTTTTAGCTGCTCTGACCTTTTTCTTAACTGAATTTCTTGCATTCTGGTAGGCCTTCTGATTTATATCTAGTGAAGATCCCTTCAAAATGCCAAATGCACTTATTTTAGCTTGTATAGCACTCCTTACTTCTGGGGTAAGCCAAACTGGCTTGCCCTGGGTTCTGTTACGTTTGTGCCTGAGGGGTATATGCCGATTCTGAATTTGGCTTAATCTAGCTTTGAAAACATTCCAGGCCTCACATGCATCTAAACCTGCCCTTGTCAGAGACTGTACTTGGCGTCAGGCGGGGCGGGGCGGAGCCAGAACGCCAGCTGCTATCGTACGATTTATCGTGAAAAAGAAAGAGAAACTTACATCTTTCTCCACACATATCCATCAGTTGTCGAAACCAAAGTCATATTCGTTGTTTTGAGCTCAAGATGCACCGTATGGTTGAATTTCAAGACAACTTTCAAGGTGACCTATTCCCTTTAAGCTGTTTCGTGATGTCGTTGACGATGGTAGACGGTTTTCTTCGATCTTTTTTTTCTTCTCATAGTTCCCGGTACATTTTCCATGGGAATCAGGTCTGTGATGTTGCCTGGTCATACACAAATTATCCCAAAACGCGGGAAAATAGTTCCAGTACCATTTGTCTTTTTAGCGGTGTCGGATCGTCGCAGAATCACATTTTATCTAGTGCAAACTGGTTTGCTCAGGGGGCCATTGCCCCAGTAATCCCCCCGGGCTACATCCCTGGCTACATCAGCAGCTGCTTGTCGCCGGAATTTGAGGCAGGAGTCCACATGAATGCTGAGGTCACGTTTGGTTTCTGTCTCCTCCAGTTTAGCGCCCCACTTGGAGATCTGACGGCGATATCAGCCTGGAGAAGCTGTTACCGTCGACAGCGAACCCTGCAATATATTTTTTAGATTTTGTTTTTTTGTGTCGTTGGCGAACATCTTGAGACAGTCTACGACGGTAGGCATGTCGTTGATAAATATCAGAAACAGAAGCGGCCCGAGGACGGTACCTTGCGGTGCGCCACTTGTGACAGCCCGGCCCAATCAGAGTGATGACCTTCACGACGACTTGTTGCTTTCGGCCAGAGAGGAATGCTGCTATCCACTTGATAACTTTACTGGAGACAGCGTGCCCCGCAGCTTCCACAACGTACATTGATGCAGGACAGACAGTCAAATGTCTTGCTTCTATCCACTTGATAACTTTACTGGAGACAGCATGCCCCACAGCTTCCACAACATACATTGATGCAGGACAGACAGTCAAATGTCTTGCTTCTATCCACTTGATAACTTGACTGGAGACAGCATGCCCCGCAGCTTCCACAACATACATTGATGCAGGACAGACAGTCAAATGTCTTGCTTCTATCCACTTGATAACTTTACTGGAGACAGCATGCCCCGCAGCTTCCACAACATACATTGATGCAGGACAGACAGTCAAATGTCTTGCTTCTATCCACTTGATAACTTTACTGGAGACAGCATGCCCCGCAGCTTCCACAACATACATTGATGCAGGACAGACAGTCAAATGTCTTGCTTCTATCCACTTGATAACTTTACTGGAGACAGCGTGCCCCGCAGCTTCCACAACATTAATTGATGCAGGACAGACAGTCAAATGTCTTGATAACTTTACTGGAGACAGCGTGCCCCGCAGCTTCCACAACGTACATTGATGCAGGACAGACAGTCAAATGTCTTGCTTCTATCCACTTGATAACTTTACTGGAGACAGCATGCCCCGCAGCTTCCACAACATACATTGATGCAGGACAGACAGTCAAATGTCTTGCTTCTATCCACTTGATAACTTTATTGTTTATTGCACATAATCAGCCACAGGCAACATCACCCACTAACGGCCGAAGTCAATAAAACCCCACCACCCACCCACCCCACCCAACATGCACACTCACATACACACGCACATATATACACACACAAATATGCCTATATGTAAACATAAAAATTAGTTCGCTGATGAATAAATAGATTATAACAAAGATAAATAAAAGCATGTATAAATAAAAGTACACGGCTGTAAAGCAGAGTCGCCTAAAATATTATGAGTGTAAACATCGAAATGAATATGAACACATAAAGTAACATCTCGTTTGCACTTCACATCATATATGTGCCCACACTGGCTGCGAAAGCAAGCAAATTTGACCGAAAGAACTGTGATGGCTGGAAAAAGTCCTCAGCCGGCTTCTTGAGCATAAAATCATTGATAAGTTTGGGAACACGTATCTTAAAGCTATTTTGCACAGTGTTGACACGCCCAAACGGCACATTGAAGAGCCCTGTCTGACGGGACCGGCGACCGGGAGCCAGCAGAGCAAATGCCGTCACCAGGTGGGTGCAGTCTAACCGGCCGCTAAACACAGAACGCAAAAACATCACATCAGCCCGTACAAATCTAGCCTTGATTGAGGCACAACGGAAGTGTTCTGTGAGGGATGCATAATCCATGGGACACTGGCCATGCGTCTTAGCACCAAGCCACATCAAAAAACGGTGCTGTAGCCTCTCCAATCTGGCCAAGTGGGATGCCGCTGCACCACCCCATATGACACTACCGTATTCAATAATTGACCTAACGTGGGCATAGTAGGCACATAGAACAGGACGGTAGTCAAATCTCCGCAGTGACATGCACGATGATACCTGCATGCTGCGCATGAGCAGGCCTAGCATTCGGTTCGCCTTGCTGACACATGCATCAACGTGGTCACGAAACGTCAACTTCACATCAAGTATGACACCAAGATCACTAATGCGGGTGCACCGTTCGAGTTGATGACCATCTAAAACATACCGAGATGCAACGAGATGCAATGCAAATTTACTGGAGACAGCGTGCCCCGCAGCTTCCACAACGTACATTGATGCAGGACAGACAGTCAAATGTCTTGCTTCTATCCACTTGATAACTTTACTGGAGACAGCATGCCCCGCAGCTTCCACAACGTACATTGATGCAGGACAGACAGTCAAATGTCTTGCTTCTATCCACTTGATAACTTTACTGGAGACAGCGTGCCCCGCAGCTTCCACAACATTAATTGATGCAGGACAGACAGTCAAATGTCTTGCTTCTATCCACTTGATAACTTTACTGGAGACAGCGTGCCCCGCAGCTTCCACAACATACATTGATGCAGGACAGACAGTCAAATGTCTTGCTTCTATCCACTTGATAACTTTACTGGAGACAGCGTGCCCCGCAGCTTCCACAACATACATTGATGCAGGACAGACAGTCAAATGTCTTGCTTCTATCCACTTGATAACTTTACTGGAGACAGCATGCCCCGCAGCTTCCACAACATACATTGATGCAGGACAGACAGTCAAATGTCTTGATAACTTTACTGGAGACAGCATGCCCCGCAGCTTCCACAACATACATTGATGCAGGACAGACAGTCAAATGTCTTGATAACTTTACTGGAGACAGCATGCCCCGCAGCTTCCACAACATACATTGATGCAGGACAGACAGTCAAATGTCTTGCTTCTATCCACTTGATAACTTTACTGGAGACAGCGTGCCCCGCAGCTTCCACAACGTACATTGATGCAGGACAGACAGTCAAATGTCTTGCTTCTATCCACTTGATAACTTTACTGGAGACAGCATGCCCCGCAGCTTCCACAACATACATTGATGCAGGACAGACAGTCAAATGTCTTGAGAAAATCAGGAGATACACTGCACCAACTGGATCGCCTTTCTCAATTGTCCTGCTCCAGTCCTTCATAACTTCAAGAAGCTCTGTGAGTTGCCAGACCTCCGTGGACGTAAGTCATGCCGGTGCCTGGATAGCTGGTTTGTATGTCAGCAATGACTGCCGGTGCCTGGATAACTGGGTTGTATCTGTCAGGAATGACGTTAGCTCATCTCCGATCAGTGCCTCCAAGATTTTCCATGGCAGATCAGGGGCGTCGCCCCGAGAATAGCCCGAGGGGGCCATAGCCGATCAAAGTGACTCCAAACGAATTTCACCCCGTTGTCAAACAAATGGCAAGTAAATTTGCCCACTCTGACCTCCAGAGGGCCCATTCTGGCGTCTAGAGAGCCCGCTCTGGTCTCCGTAGGGGCCACTACGGCCTCCAGAGGGCCCACTCTGACCTATAGAGGGCCCATTCTGGTTTGTAGAGGCCTATTTTAGCATGTAAAAGGCATATTTTGAACAAAAAGGGTCCATTCTGACCTACATTTGTCTGCAAGGTCAAGAGGGCCCACCAAGGCTTGAGGGGACCCGCTAAGACCTGAGGGGGCCGACCAAGGCTTGTGGGGCCCACTTTGCAATGTGGCCCCCACTTTGCTATGTGCCCCCCCCCCTTGACCGAATCCTGGATCCGCCACTGACTCAAGGTCAGGGTGATGTCAGAGGGAGGAGCGGACCATGTCCAGGCATGCTTGGGCACGTAAAACTTTCGCTTTAAGATCTACCGGCTGCCTGGAGTTGCGCGATCTGTTCAGGTTGGCGAGTTTTTTTTTAAATTTAGCCCGAATGTTTTGTATGGATGGATTTCCGAGCTCAGGACCCACGCTAAGCAGAGCTTGTTGCGCAGGTCCTGACCTCACCACCCGATCGCGCAATTCCTGTTGGCCGGCAAAATTTAGAGACGAAAGTTTTACGTGCCCGACATACCTGGACACGGTCCGCCCCGCTCACTGACGTCACCTGACCTTGAGTGCGACCGCTGCCACCGGCTGCAGGCCATCCCAGTCAGGAGTAAATAGCGAGCGCCGAAGCGACACGAACCCGGGCTTCCACTACCGGGATAGGTCAGAAGTCCAGCGCTCTGCCACTAAGCTACCGGGGCGGACGTAGGTTAGGGCCTACGCAACAAGCAAGGGAGTCGCCGTGGGGGAGGGGGATTGTCCCCCCAAATTTGGCGACATAAATCCATACTTTGTTCGGAAATATTGCAGGTTTCAATATCATAAAAGCATTTCGGAAAAAATATAAGTGCCTTATTGGAAGAATGGAAGGGATCAGGACGATATTTTTACTTTTCTTGAGGGAAGTTAACGGAATTTAAATGGAATTTCGGTAGTAGACAAAAAACGGGCATATTGTGGCGTTAATGTGCCCTATTTGTTGTTTAGACACACTTGCTGATTGCTGCTTGGTGCTTGCTGAAAGGAAATACTGGCGGATAGTTTTACGACATGAACGGTTTGGGTGCAAGTTTTCAGTCACTTCCACCGAACCGCTGCAAAGAAATCAGCTTCTGAAAACCATGGCTACGGTCGGGCCGCTCATACGTATATTTTCCCCACTAGTTGACGGAAGACCTCGCTCCGCTCGGAAATAAAAATGTTTATGCCGGGTCCTTACCTAGGAAATCTATCCATTCAAAAACTTCGAACTAAATTTATAAAATAAAGTATGCAAACCATTTCGTTCAAGTTCTGCCCAAATGCGTTCAAAGTTTGCAAACCGAGGTAGTTTTCGGAAAACTACTTCATCCATTACTCCAAGTACATGAGCTACTTCATCCGCATCCGTTTCGGCCAGCCGGGCCGTCCACAAACGACTACCCCGCACAACGAGCCAGCGGCAGTCACCGGTTCCGGGGCGATTCGTTCCTGGTACAGTTACGGGCACCCCGGGTCGACCAGCATGCAGAACAGTGAGATGCGCTGAGCTTATGAAGAATATAGACAAAAACACGCCAGTGACGTTGCCTTGTATCGCAACACCGATCTCCTAAATATCTATCAAACCCCTGACCCTGACCCCATGACCACCGAGTCGGTGTCTCCCGAAAGCAAAAAGCCAGTCCAGTGGCGGCCGGGTGCATACAAGTTATGATATGCACGGCATGTTAAAGAGCATATTAAGCATTCACCTTTAACATGGGGGTTTGAACTAAGATAGCAGATTTGTAGAGAAGATCGAAAAATGGGTTGTGGTGAAATAATTACCTCGCTACGCTTGGCAAATTCGACACAGGACTAGTGGGCCCCTTTTAGAAGACTGTTTCTGGTCCGCGAAACTTCCCAACTGTTTACGTTACAAGCAGCCTGCGTATATACGGTCCATCTAAATATACAAAATCTTGAGCATATCAGGTTACTTTTAAACTCAGTCATGTTTCACGCGTACCTTCCCAATCCTATGATCAGAAACCTACTTGTGCCTCTTGTCAAGGACAAGGCAGGTGACATTGGCAGTCTTGCGAACTATATATACTATAGAGCCATTGCTTTATCAACGTCAATTTCAAAATTATACGAGCTGATCGTTTTGGAGCGCCTAAAACCTACACTTATCACCGATCATTCTCAGTTTGGGTTTAAGTGTAGTCACTCAACGGTCAACCACTCATGCGGCACTTCTTTTGAGGGAGATTGCAATACTATTACACGGACAGGGGCTCTCCAGTGTTCGCATGTTTTTTGGACGCCTCGAAGGCCTTTTCGTTTGCCACGAAAAACTTTTCACTTTGCAAGTCGATCGATAATTCCTGCAGTCGAGGAGGAAGACTGCGCCGGGCAGTGTTGTGAATGGTGGGGGGCATTTCGGGTCGACCTGCGCGCCCCTGGCGGCGACCGGCAGAGTTAGCCCGGCCGGCGCGGCGGTAGCGAACCCAGCGACTCGTCAGTCGGTGGCGCGCACCAGCCGTGAGGAGTGTCCGCTGTCTCGTGGTCCCCCGCCCGGCCTGATTGCAGGCAGCCTGCCTCCGCCTACACTGCAGATTCAGGTACGCTGTGGTTACGAGTACGACGGTGTCGCCAGCCAGCCCCTCTTGAGCCCGGCTGCAGAGTGGTCCGGTATCGGCTCTTACTCGATGCTTGTGGGATGCTCGCGGGTAGAGCTAAACAGTTGAGTGGGAATGTCTCATTGGTGGGTTTACGAGCTGAAAAATGTCCCATTTAACTTACATAAACCCTCAAATATAGCCAAAGTTGTTGGGCAGACACAAAATTCGTGGGCCAATGGCCTTACCAACTGAGAAGCAACCTCCAGCCATGGGAGGCTCCTCGGTGTGTGTCAACTGAGAAGCAACCTCCAGCCATGGGAGGCTCCTGTCCGATTGATACTAGGCGGTGTGTGAGTCATGGCCTAGTATCAATCGTATTTTCCAGGGATGACTTCGCTTCACCGATGGTGTAGCGACTGAACAGTTCGTTTGACGGTTGCCAACTGTGTGACGACGGTGCAGTTTGTACCCGACAGTGGACTTGTGTCGAGACATCCTGTGGCTGGGAAGAGCCCTGCATGGGACACTGTCAGCCCCCATCCCGTTCCAGCCTATTCAGCCAGCCACCCAAACCCGTTCCAATCCGAATTCATAATTGATGGGGCTCCCATTCCCACCCGTTTCAGCATATTTCCCTGTGTTAGTGTTAAGCAATTATATGGTCTGTCCCAAACCCGTTCCAACCAGTTACATTTCCAAAAATGGCCCCATTTCCACCCATTTCCGTTCCATGGGTTCCACGGGGATACCCATTCCATGAAGGGCTCTAAATTCCTGTTTAGCCGGCCGTTCGGCAGTCTTCTATACACAGTATCTGGCCGACCTTGCCCGCGGCGTGCAGGCGTGTCAAGTTTCCGCCGAAGGCGTGGCATGGCTCGCCTCTGGCCGAGTGGGCTATTGTTGCTGGATAAGGCCGAGTGGGCTATTGTTGCTGGATTAGGCCGAGTGGGCTGTCGTTGCTGGATTAGGCCGAGTGGGCTATTGTTGCTGGATTAGGCCGAGTGGGCTATTGTTGCTGGATTAGGCCGAGTGGGCTATTGTTGCTGGATTAGGCCGAGTGGGCTATTGTTGCTGGATTAGGCCGAGTGGGCTATTGTTGCTGGATTAGGCCGAGTGGGCTATTGTTGCTGGATTAGGCCGAGTGGGCTATTGTTGCTGGATTAGGCCGAGTGGGCTATTGTTGCTGGATTAGGCCGAGTGGGCTATTGTTGCTGGATTAGGCCGAGTGGGCTATTGTTGCTGGATTAGGCCGAGTGGGCTGTTGTTGCTGGATTAGGCCGAGTGGGCTGTCGTTGCTGGATTAGGCCGAGTGGGCTATTGTTGCTGGATTAGGCCGAGTGGGCTATTGTTGCTGGATTAGGCCGAGTGGGCTGTCGTTGCTGGATTAGGCCGAGTGGGCTGTCGTTGCTGGATTAGGCCGAATGGGCTGGCATTTCGCTGGTTTCTTTTGTGTCGCCCGCGTCACTTCCTGTCTGCCCGCGTGACGTCACGGTGACGTCACCATTCCTGCCGGGGCTGCCGGCGGCGCACGAACATTCCCCTCATACCGGGCCGCCGGACTGGCAGCCGCGCGGCGCCGGCCCGTCACAGTCACGTGACCCGGGGCTGACCCGCGGCCGGCGCCGGCGGCCAGGCCGGTCACGTGCTGGGCCGGCGGCCAGCCCGGTCACGCGTGCTGACGCGCTGAGCGCCGGGTGCGGGTGAGGAGGCCGTGTAACGTGGGTGGCCTCCAGCAGGACCGGGATTTACACGGCCGCAGGGCAGTGCAGCGGTCGAACCGGGACGGTGGACGGCTTCTGTCCCGGCCGCTCTGTCCGCCTCGTCCGAAGTGGCCGGAGACCGCAGCCGCGTGGCCCAGCAATGAACCTGTCTGTACGTGCAATGTGTACCGTTTGTGTCTGTACGTGCTGCCACGGCCGTGATCGGCGCGGTCGTGCCATGTCTCCCGATCGGTCGGTCGGCGGCGGCGGCGGCGGCGGCGGCCCCTGGAGCAGCGCCGCCGACAGGCCACGCCCCCTGGCGCCGCGTGATATCGGCCGAGCCGTGACGCGTCACCCCAGCTGGCGTGGCCGGCCGGAGGAGGGGAGGAGGGCCGCCGACCGCCCGCGTGCGAGGAGGCAGCGGGGCGCAATCAGACTCAGGGTTGTGCCCGATGACGCAATTGACTCAAGTTGTCACCATTTTGTACTTGACCCCTCACGGTTCGGGCAGGGTGCCAGCAGAGTGTCGAGCGCTGCCGGTAGGAGGTGCGCTAGATTTCTGTTGAAGGAGCAATTTATCGTCAAACCTTATCTGTTACTAATCTTGCACCTCTACTGATCCGATCCCGACCCCTGGCATTCCTTATCAGTTGTGAGGGGCTGCCCACAAGACGGGAGTAACTTGAGTCAATTGCGCAATCGGGCACAACTCTGCAATGACTCAGTCATGGATAAAATAAGTATGTATGGATAGGAATCATACGCGATTTAGCGACCACAGAGCGGTACTAGCTGTCTTTATGTAGTACGGGAAACGGCCTACCACGAGGACGTTCCTACATATATGGGCACAAATCACCAGGAATGTTCATCGGTGGAACCAACATGTCATAAGTGCTTGAGAGCTTTCCGAATGCATTTAAACTTAATTTGGTTCATCCCACAATCACCGGAAGGCGAGAAACCATGCGACGGGGCGGCCGTCTTGGCGTTGCGGCCTACCACGGGGCGGGCGGTATACTAGCTGTTTTTTTTTTGTAGTACGGGAAACGGCAGCGGCTGCGCATGGTCGCGGATAACAATAGAAAGTGGGCGAGTTTCCTATCCATACTTACTTTATCGATGACTCAGTGCTGAGAGAGGAGGCAAGCAGTGTCACGCAGTGTCTGCCTGGACTGCCTCGTTAGACTGCAGGACGGTTTACCGTGTTATCCCTGGACTGCCTCGTTAGACTGCAGGACGGTTTACCGTGTTATCCCTGGACTGCCTCGTTAGACTGCAGGACGGTTTGACCGTGTTATCCCTGGACTGCCTCGTTAGACTGCAGGACGGTTTACCGTGTTATCCCTGGGCTGCCTCGTTAGACTGCAGGACGGTTTACCGTGTTATCCCTGGACTGCCTCGTTAGACTGCAGGACGGTTTACCGTGTTATCCCTGGACTGCCTCGTTAGACTGCAGGACGGTTTACAGTGTTATCCCTGGACTGCCTCGTTAGACTGCAGGACGGTTTACCGTGTTATCCCTGGACTGCCTCGTTAGACTGCAGGACCGTTTACCGTGTTATCCCTGGGCTGCCTCGTTAGACTGCAGGACGGTTTACCGTGCTATCCCTGGGCTGCCTCGTTAGACTGCAGGACGGTTTACCGTGTTATCCCTGGGCTGCCTCGTTAGACTGCAGGACGGTTTACCGTGTTATCCCTGGACTGCCTCGTTAGACTGCAGGACGGTTTGACCGTGTTATCCCGTGCGGTGTATCGTGGTGGATAGATGGGTCCACCGTGGTATGTTAGACTGCAGGACGTTTGACCGTGTTATCCCGTGCGGTGTATCGTGGTGGATAGATGGCTCCACCGTGGTATGTTACTACAGGACGGTTTGACCGTGTTATCCCGTGCGGTGTATCGTGGTGGATAGATGGCTCCACCGTGGTATGTTAGACTGCAGGACGGTTTGACCGTGTTATCCCGTGCGGTGTTTCGTGGTGGATAGATGGCTCCACCGTGGTATGTTAGACTGCAGGACGGTTTGACCGTGTTATCCCGTGCGGTGTATCGTGGTGGATAGATGGGTCCACCGTGGTATGTTAGACTGCAGGACGGTTTGACCGTGTTATCCCGTGCGGTGTATCGTGGTGGATAGATGGCTCCACCGTGGTATGTTAGACTGCAGGACGGTTTGCCGTGTTATCCCGTGCGGTGTATCGTGGTGGATAGATGGCTCCACCGTGGTATGTTAGACTGCAGGACGGTATGACCGTGTTATCCCGTGCGGTGTATCGTGGTGGATAGATGGCTCCACCGTGGTATGTTCAGCATCCCGCCGCTCACGTAACTTGTCTATGCAGTCCTATAGATCTGGGCCGTGTCAGCTGTGTGCTGTGTATAATGGAACGGAGCCAATGTCCAGACAGCGTCCTCAATATCTGGACTGGGAAGACTGAAGGGGCCCAAGATATATGCGACTGAAATCCAGCCGGCCAGTGTTGATTACCGATATACTAACCAGAGCCAGTGGGTTGTTGGGTGTGGCTATGTGCCAGTGGCGGATCCAGGGGGGGGGGGGGTCACGGGGGTCAGGCTCCCCCCCCCCCCCCCCTTTGGGCTGTGGGGGCACCACTGCGCCGTGGGGGCACTACTGCGCCGGGGAACCAGGGGCACCGCCGCACCACCAAAATAATAAAAAAAAATCCGCGCTGCTACGCGGCGCGAATAATTCAGTGTTCTTTGAACCAAGGGCACCACCGCGCCGGTGTGCCAGGGTCACCATCGTGACGGTAGGCGGCACTGTGGGGCGAGGGGAGACACCGGGGAACTGTGCCTCCTTGAATCCAGGAGGGAAAACAATGGTCTGGTACCGCCATGAAATCACAAGCATTGGTCGCTGGAGATTAAAAAATCGTGAAATGATGCTTAATTAAAATTGCTAAATTATGCGAGAAAATGTTCCTTAATGCCTCCCGTCCCTTGGGGGGGCTATGAAGGAGTACCAACGTGCCTTATACCAGAGGCAACAATGTATCGGACTCTAGGGGCCCTGAGGTCCCCCTTGGGCTGATACATATAAATTATAGAACCTTTCTATTTTTTAGGGCCTAGTTATCCAGACAAAAACAAATAAAGCAAAAAATTCCGCGCCGCTACGCGGCGCAAATAATTCAGTGTTATTTTACACTAAACGGGTCTAATATAGACTGTACACACTGGCGGCCGCAGGGGGGGGGGGGGGTATGGGGGCAATGCCGAAGGGGCGAAATGGACGAAGGGACCATGGCCCCCCCAAAACCGTCTGAAATCGTCGCAAAATTGACACATTTTCTGATGCAGAAAACAATCTAAGTAACTTTTACTAAGGCAAAATTGTTTTAAATCGGCTCTCAATGCATGCGAAATCCGACGAGTTTTCAGAATTGTGAGATACTTTTGGGGATTTGCCCCCCCCCCCAAAAAAAAAACTCCCATTCTGAATCCGCCTTTGATACCAAATAGAGGAAACACAAACTAGGCAAAACATAACTATTTATTTCTTTCGCAAGAAGTTATTTTTCGCAGTCTGCACCCATTTTCATCGCCAGTTTCAGCGATGGTTTTTTTTGGGGGGGGGGGGGATAATTTCTATTGGCGCCCCCGTCGAGCGTGGAATGGGGGCTTTTGTCTCCCCCCTCTGGGTCCGCCAGTGGATTCGCTCTGTGTGTGTGTGTGTGGGGGGGGGGGTGTTTGCCTCTTCCCCCTCTGGGTCCGCCAGTGGATTCGCTCTGTGTGTGTGTGTGTGTGTGGGGGGGGGGGGGGGGATTGCCTCTTCTCCCTCTGGGTCCGCCAGTGGATTGGCTCTGTGTGCCTTCGGTGTGCCCTGCCACATCCCGTGTCCTGACCAGGAGGTCGGTCGGCCGGCCGGCGCTGTCAGCACTGTACGGGAGTGGCGGCGGCTCGGCCAGCCGGGCGTCACGCACTAAGCGGCCCGGTCGCTGCGGCGGGCGGTGTTGTCCGGGTTTCGGCCGGCGCGTCACCATTAGCGGCGTGGGGCAGCTCGGTGGCTCGGCAGGGGGTCGAGGGACACCGGATATGACGCCGACACGGGTGGGCTTCTCCACCGGACGGCGGGCCGGCGGCGGCAGCGGTGTGCCGCTCCCGGCCTGGCCCGGCAGCTCGGTGGCAGGCAGCGGTGTGCCGCTCCCGGCCTGGCCCGGCAGCTCGGTGGCGGCAGCGGTGTGGCGCTCCCGGCCTGGCCCGGCAGCTCGGTGGCAGGCGACACTGGCCTGGCCCGGCAGCTCGGTGGCAGGCGACACTGGCCTGGCCCGGCAGCTCGGTGACGGCAGCGGTGTGGCGCTCCCGGCCTGGCCCGGCAGCTCGGTGGCAGGCGACACTGGCCTGGCCCGGCAGCTCGGTGGCAGGCGGCACTGGCCTGGCCCGGCAGCTCGGTGGCAGGCGACACTGGCCTGGCCCGGCAGCTCGGTGACGGCAGCGGTGTGGCGCTCCCGGCCTGGCCCGGCAGCTCGGTGGCAGGCGACACTGGCCTGGCCCGGCAGCTCGGTGGCAGGCGACACTGGCCTGGCCCGGCAGCTCGGTGACGGCAGCGGTGTGGCGCTCCCGACCTGGCCCGGCAGCTCGGTGGCAGGCGACACTGGCCTGGCCCGGCAGCTCGGTGGCAGGCGACACTGGCCTGGCCCGGCAGCTCGGTGACGGCAGCGGTGTGGCGCTCCTGGCCTGGCCCGGCAGCTCGGTGGCAGGCGACACTGGCCTGGCCCGGCAGCTCGGTGGCAGGCGACACTGGCCTGGCCTGACAGCCCGGTGACAGGCGACACTGGCCTGGCCTGACAGCTCGGTGACAGGCGACACTCTCCTGGCCTGACAGCTCGGTGACAGGCGACACTGCAGGCCTGGCGGGCTTCGCGCTCTGGCACGTGCCATCCTGTTGGACGGAGGGAGGGAGGGGCGTGCAGGGCGCAGGACTGCAGGCCTGTTGCCGAGGGGTCTGTTGGGAGGCGAACCCCCCGCCCCGCCCCACCCCGGAGCGAAGAGGTGTCTGGTTAGTGTCTGTTGAATCTGGACTGCAATCCTGACACGATCACATGATTGGGGCGGCTTCAGTTTCATTCGTTTACAAATTTGTCGAGAAAAAAATAGTGCTATTTGTATCCGTTGGGTAATAGTGTATCGGTACCCGTTCAATCGGGGTGTTTCGATGCGCGATCCATGCTGTTTATATGTCTGTGACCCTGGCTGTGTTGATCTGTAGCCCTGGTTGTGTGAACACTGGTGTGGCGACGACGATCGACATGGTTCTCGTCACTTTTTTAAACATTCGTTAACTTCTGTGAATGTTATGTTTTGGCCATCTATTCATCAGCATATTGTAGGACTTTTGTGGACAGAGGTCGGCATATAACAGAGGACAGAGGTCGGCTCGGTCTGTATATTGTATAGCCTGCCGTCGAGCGAGCGACTGATGGACCCTGCTGGCTGGCGAGCCGTGACCCCAGGTGACCGGTGGGGCCGCACCGTCTCTGTCGCACTGTCCACTGCCGGGCCGCACTGTCTCTGCCGCACTGTCCACTGTCACACCGTCTCTGCCGCACTGTCCACTGTCGGGCCGCACTGTCCACTGTCGGGCCGCACCGTCTCTGACGCACTGTCCACTGTCGGGCCGCACCGTCTCTGTCGCACTGTCCGCTGTCGGGCCGCACTGTCCGCACTGTCTCGGCAGCTGTACAGCAGACACGTGCCTACCGCCGCCGACCAGCGGCGGCAGCTCGGCGGACCGGCGGACCGGAGCTGGGCTGTCCCAGCTCTGCTCCGCTCCGCAGCCACCTCCGCAGGTCAATACCGGGCCGCGGTGACGCCCCCCCCCCCCCCCCGGAAACAGACTTTGTCGCCGCCGGAACGGAGAGAATGACGTCACTCTGTGTGTACTCTGTGAGGGTGATGCCACTTTGTATGTGTGATGTGTGTGGGTGACTTCACTATATGTACTCTGTGGGAGTGGCCTCAGTGTGTTATGTGTGCGTGTGTGACGTCACTATGTGTGTGTGTGGGTGACGTCACTCTCTGTACGTGCTCTGTGGGTGACGTCAGGCGGCGTCTGGCAGTGAGCCGGCGCTCGATCTGGACATGACGACGCACTCGAGGTGGCCAATCAGTCACGGTGGCTGTGCGGCGCGCGGCAATCTCAGCCGGAACGGGGAGACTGCAATCTCAGCCGGCTAGTCGGGAGACTATCGATCCGGCAGCTGCGGAGCGCCGCGTGTGTGTGGCCGGGGTGAGGCTGTACTGTGGAGCTGCGGAGCGCCGCGTGTGTGTGGCCGGGGTGAGGCTGTACTGTGGAGCTGCGGAGCGCCGCGTGTGTGTGGCCGGGGTGAGGCTGTACTGTGGAGCTGCGGAGCGCCGCGTGTGTGTGGCCGGGGTGAGGCTGTACTGTGGAGCTGCGGAGCGCCGCGTGTGTGTGGCCGGGGTGAGGCTACACTGAGGAGCTGCGGAGCGCCGCGTGTGTGTGGCCGGGGTGAGGCTACACTGAGGAGCTGCGGAGCGCCGCGTGTGTGTGGCCGGGGTGAGGCTACACTGTGGAGCTGCGGAGCGCCGCGTGTGTGTGGCCGGGGTGAGGCTACACTGAGGAGCTGCGGAGCGCCGCGTGTGTGTGGCCGGGGTGAGGCTGTACTGTGCAGCTGCGGAGCGCCGCGTGTGTGTGGCCGGGGTGAGGCTACACTGTGGAGCTGCGGAGCGCCGCGTGTGTGTGGCCGGGGTGAGGCTACACTGAGGAGCTGCGGAGCGCCGCGTGTGTGTGGCCGGGGTGAGGCTACACTGAGGAGCTGCGGAGCACCGTGTGTGTGTGGCCGGGGTGAGGCTACACTGAGGAGCTGCGGAGCACCGCGTGTGTGTGGCCGGGGTGAGGCTGTACTGTGCAGCTGCGGAGCGCCGCGTGTGTGTGGCCGGGGTGAGGCTACACTGAGGAGCTGCGGAGCGCCGCGTGTGTGTGGCCGGGGTGAGGCTACACTGAGGAGCTGCGGAGCGCCGCGCAGAAGCCGGAGAACGCACAGAGAGCCGTCCCGTCCCGTCCCGTCCCGCCGCCCACCCGGCATTGTTGCTCTGTCAGCGTAAGTGGATGATGGGAAGAGGCTTTCATTGAATCAGATCTGTCTGTTCGCCCGCTCACGAGTGACGGCTGTGTTGATATGCGGTTTGTCGGGGGGTTCTTACCGCCTGCGCTGCGGCTCTTTGCGACTTTCTCAGAGCCAGCCGAGCGGGCTGAGGATTCGATCCCTGCCGGCTGAGGATTCGATCCCTGCCGGCTGAGGATTCGATCCCTGCCGACTGAAGATTCGATCCCTACCGGCTGAGCATTCGATCCCTGCCGGCTGAGCATTCGATCCCTGCCGGCTGCGGTGCGGACCCAGTCGTTGGCTGAGAAAAAAACTGCCCAGCGCTGAGCTGGCAAAAAGTGCCGACCACCATGCGTGCGTGCCCGTTTGTTTACCGAGAGGAGCCAAATGGACCCCACGCGGCGCGCCGTCTCTGGTAACGACCGACCCGCTCCGGTTCACACTGCTCCTCTCCGAGAGCGGCTGGCTGCTGACGGCGCCGTCTGCTACTGTTCCTACTGACCAACCGCAGAGCTCCTCCTCCTCCTCCTCCTCCTCGGCTGCTGACCGCCAGCCGGCGCGCTGTTTTTGTGGGCGGTGCCGGCGCTGGGGCTGCAGGCCGGAGACTGGAGAGACTGGAGAGACTGGAGAGACTGGAGAGACTGGAGAGACTGGAGAGACTGGAGAGACTGGAGAGACTGGAGGCGGACCACATAGACTGGAGAGACGAGAGGCTGGAGAGGCTGGAGAGACTGGAGAGACTGGAGAGACTGGAGAGACTGGAGAGACTGGAGAGACTGGAGAGACTGGAGAGACTGGAGAGGCTGGAGAGGCTGGAGAGGCTGGAGAGGCTGGAGAGACTGGAGAGACTGGAGAGACTGGAGAGACTGGAGAGACTGGAGAGACTGGAGAGACTGGAGAGACTGGAGAGACTGGAGAGACTGGAGAGACTGGAGAGACTGGAGAGACTGGAGAGACTGGAGAGACTGGAGAGACTGGAGAGACTGGAGAGACTGGAGAGACTGGAGAGACTGGAGAGACTGGAGAGACTGGAGAGACTGGAGAGACTGGAGAGACTGGAGGCGGACCACATGGAGAGGCTGGAGAGGCTGGAGAGGCTGGAGAGGCTGGAGAGGCTGGAGAGGCTGGAGAGGCTGGAGAGGCTGGAGAGGCTGGATAGGCTGGAGAGGCTGGAGAGGCTGGAGAGGCTGGAGAGGCTGGAGAGGATGGAGAGGATGGAGAGGATGGAGAGGATGGAGAGGATGGAGAGGATGGAGAGGATGGAGAGGATGGAGAGGATGGAGAGGATGGAGAGGATGGAGAGGATGGAGAGGATGGAGAGGATGGAGAGGATGGAGAGGATGGAGAGGATGGAGAGGATGGAGAGGATGGAGAGGATGGAGAGGATGGAGAGGATGGAGAGACTGGAGAGGCTGGAGAGACTGGAGGCGGACCACAGGGACGAGCTGGCTGGCAGTCTGCTGGCAGCCACAGAGGCAGCTCTGGTGCAGCGGCCCGGCCTGCTGGCAGTCACCTGGGCTGCAGTGAAGCGAGACCTCGCCAGTCCGGTTACACCTCGGATCGTGAGGAGCCCTGCCGGTGGCTTCCAACCCTGGCTGGCAAAATTGGTATCTTCCGTGTTCTCTTTGACATGAACTATGAGGCATATTTTGGATTTTGCTATCGACAAACCCTCCATTAGTTTCAGAACTCCGCGTTGCGGCTTTTACTCGAGACAAGCGGACGTCACGTGTCCTCAGTCCCGTTCAGTCTCTCATCCCTTCTACCCCGTTCCGTCTCCCCGTTCCGTCTCCCCGTTCCGTCTCCCCGTTTCGTCTCCCCGTTTCGTCTCCCCGTTCCGTCTCCCTTCCCACCCCGTCCCGTCCGGTACCCCTACTGGGCCGGTCCGGCGTCACCCGGTCCTCGCCGCTATGTGTGCTATATCTGCTGCTGCTGCCGGCGGCGGCGGCGGCGGCGCGGGAAACAGGCACGCGCTCGAGGCAGCCAGCATGAAATTGGCGCCGCCGGCGCAGACTGTTTGTTTGCTATCTGTTGTAATCAGTGTGCCTGGCCATGCTGTAATCAGTGGCCTGGCCATGCTGTAATCAGTGTGCCTGGCCATGCTGTAATCAGTGTGCCTGGCCATGCTGTAATCAGTGTGCCTGGCCATGCTGTAATCAGTGTGCCTGGCCATGCTGTAATCAGTGTGCCTGGCCATGCTGTAATCAGTGTGTCTGGCCATGCTGTAATCAGTGGCCTGGCCATGCTGTAATCAGGCATGAGCGACAGGAAGAGGAAATAGGCGACTGGAATGAACGACGGGAAGAGGAGATAGGCGACAGGAATGAGCGACGGGAGGAGAAAATAGGCGACCGGAATGAGCGACGGGAAGAGGAGGTAGGCGACTGAGGTGTGGAGGCGAAACGGCCAACCGGGGTAGGGGCAGAGGCGACTCCGCGGAACCATAGATCGGCCGAGGAAGTACCGATGTGTGAAATACATCAAAATACATGGTGATTTGTCGCGTATAGGACATTTTGGTGTTCTAGATTCCTCGTCCCATCGGATGAGTGATTTGTCGCGTATAGGACATTTTGGTGTTCTAGATTCCTCGTCCCATCGGATGAGTGATTTGTCGCGTATAGGACATTTTGGTGTTCTAGATTCCTCGTCCCATCGGATGATTGGTCGTGAGATATAATAAAGCAGTTTGCCAGTCGGCTGGCGGTTAAGGAATTATGGCTGATTAGACCATTGGCTTGAGCGCTCGCTGGCCTGAGCGCCGTGAAATATGTCCTATCTAATCACAACGCATGCCCTCGGATGGGATCGGAAAGGAGCTCCCTGGGACTGCATGGTACCCGCGCTAAGTAGATCGACTGGCCAATCAGCAGAGATGTGCGGCCCGCCCTTCGAGCGAGACCCGAATTAACGAGCGGTCGACGGGCTTCTGCTAATGACACGGCTTACAGCGCGGCGGCGGCGGCTCTGCCGCCCGGAGAAGACCAACTGGCGATATCAGCGTGGCCGGCTGGTGGGTCAAACGATCGTGCTGAGCCGGTCAAATGACGCCCTGGGCAGTTTGTTGCCCACCCGGCCCCTGTCGCGCCGCCGAGCCACGGCACCAGACACTGAATGGCACGGCACCAGACCCAGCCCCTGTCGCGCCGCCGGGCCACAGCACCAGACACTAAATGGCACGGCACCAGACCCAGCCCCTGTCGCGCCGCCGGGCCACAGCACCAGACACTAAATGGCACGGCACCAGACACTAAATGGCACGGCACCAGACCCAGCCCCTGTCGCGACGCCGGGCCACAGCACCAGACACTAAATGGCACGGCACCAGACCCAGCCCCTGTCGCGCCGCCGGGCCACAGCACCAGACGCTAAATGGCACGGCACCAGACACTGAATGGCACGGCGCCAGACACTAAATGGCACGGCACCAGACAGTAAATGGCACGGCACCAGACACTAAATGGCACGGCACCAGACACTGAATGGCACGGCACCAGACACTGAATGGCACGGCACCAGACACTGAATGGCACGGCACCAGACAGTAAATGGCACGGCACCAGACACTGAATGGCACGGCACCAGCCACTAAATGGCACGGCACCAGACACTGAATGGCACGGCACCAGACACTGAATGGCACGGCACCAGACACTGAATGGCACGGCACCAGACACTGAATGGCACGGCACCAGACACTGAATGGCACGGCACCAGACACTAAATGGCACGGCACCAGACACTGAATGGCACGGCACCAGACAGTAAATGGCACGGCACCAGACACTGAATGGCACGGCACCAGACACTAAATGGCACGGCACCAGCCACTGAATGGCACGGCACCAGACACTGAATGGCACGGCACCAGACACTGAATGGCACGGCACCAGACACTAAATGGCACGGCACCAGACACTGAATGGCACGGCACCAGACACTGAATGGCACGGCACCAGACACTAAATGGCACGGCACCAGACACTGAATGGCACGGCACCAGACACTAAATGGCACGGCACCAGACACTGAATGGCACGGCACCAGACACTGAATGGCACGGCACCAGCCACTAAATGGCACGGCACCAGACACTGAATGGCACGGCACCAGCCACTAAATGGCACGGCACCAGACACTGAATGGCACGGCACCAGACACTGAATGGCACGGCACCAAACACTGAATGGCACGGCACCAGACACTGAATGGCACGGCACCAGACACTGAATGGCACGGCACCAGACACTAAATGGCACGGCACCAGACACTAAATGGCACGGCACCAGACACTGAATGGCACGGCACCAGACACTAAATGGCACGGCACCAGACACTGAATGGCACGGCACCAGACACTGAATGCGTGTTGAGAGCGATCTTGCGACGGACGCCTGCCATCGATCTCCCGGTGCTGCCGCAGTTCGGCGTGATAAGCCGGTGGCCGATGGTCGCTGTATTTTGATTGGCTGGACGGAGGGCGATCAGCGTCGGCCGCTGTCAGACCGGCCCCGGGAACCCCAGACAGGCAGCTCAACGCGGTCGCGAGTTATACGCGATTCACATCTGGCCGGGCCAGCCGGTCTCCGGCCCGAAACGGGGGCCGTTCTGGGCCGTTCCTCTCAGTTCCCCTAGCGGTACGGACGTGAAACTGGGGAGGCGGGCCCTTGTCCTGTGTGAACTGAGCGGCGCGCCGGCCGTTTTTGTTTTTTTGTTTTGAGGGGGAGGGAGTGGTTCTCGCCCACCCCGTAGTCCAGCCTATAGCTATATGCCGCCGCGGGTGGGGAGGAAAATCACTTCCCTCCGGGGCGGGGAACCGAATGACTTGCGCCAGTAGCCAGACTCGAACCCGGAACCCTTGGATTCCGAGTCCGACGCTCTACCAACTGAGCGACCCGGCCCCCGACCCGGAACCCTTGGATTCCGCCGGCCGGTGCCCATCTCCCAACAGTCCTTGCGCATGCGCACTTGGTTGCGAGTGAATGGGGGCGTGCTGCAGTGCTGTGCGGCGCAGCATCCCCGGCCGGTCGACGACAGCTGACGGCGGCCCGTTCCTCTGACGTCACTACAGCACATGCGCACTAGGTTGCGGCGCACCCGACCGCTCTGGCCGGACGGACCCGGTAGGTTCAACTTTCCCGGCACAGGGTAGCTGTCCGGCCTCCGGGACCGGCCAGGTGTGAACCGCGCATTAGCTCGTCCTCCCGCTAACTGAAGCTCTGTGCTCGGTGTTGACTAGATCAGATGTGTCGCCCGCCAGCCGACACTTGTTTTCACCCCGATATCAGAGGTGTCGCCCGCCAGCCGACACTTGTTTCCACCCCGATATCAGAGGTGTCGCCCGCCAGCCGACACTTCTTTCCACCCCGACTGATCTATGGAGTGGCCAGTACACTTTGGCTACGGTTTGGCTTGGCGTGGGCCACTGTCTTGGTGGCAGCACGGCGTTTCTTCTGATTTGATTTGTGGCCGTTGTCTGCGCTATACAGCTGTGTTGGCACCCTGACCCCACCAGCGCACCCTGACCAGCGCCGGGACTCGGACCGGGCGGCCCGCGGCGGTGGGACGGGCTAGCGCCGGGACTTGGATCGGGCGGCCCGCGGCGGTGGGACAGGCAGCCGGTGGTGGGACGGGCCAGCGCCGGGACTTGGACCGGGCGGCCCGCGGCGGTGGGACGGGCCAGCGCCGGGTCTCGTGTTATCTTTGGCAGTGGGCGGTGTCCGGCGACGCCGCTGTGACTCGGCCTGGTAGGGCGCGGTGACGCCACTGCCGGATCGTCACGGAGCCGTCACGGAGCCGTCACGGAGCCGTCACGACAGAGGCGGATCAGGAGTGACGGGCCGCCGCCGACCCACTGGCACCGTCAAACGGCCGGTCCAGCCCACCGGCCTGCCCGGCTGCTGTTGTCTTTGGAGGCGCGTCAACTGGCGCTCTGCTCGGCTGGAGGGCCGCCGTGGAAGCACCGCCATCAAAGAGCTGCCCTCGGGCGACCGCAGCAGGCCAGCGCCTCCGGGCTAGGTGTCGCCTAGCCAGCGTCTCCGGGCTAGGTGTCAAAGAGCTGCCCTCGGGCGACCGCAGCAGGCCAGCGCCTCCGGGCTAGGTGTCGCCTAGCCAGCGCCTCCGGGCTAGGTGTCTGCCCTCTAGCGACCGCGGCAGGCCAGCCTCCGGGGTAGGTGTCTGCGGCGGACAGCGGACCCGGGGTAGGTGTCTGCGGTGGAGTACCGTGCTGCCTGGCCTTCACGCAGCTGACATTCTTCAGCGTGACGACTGCAGCCGTCCGGGTCACGCCACCGACTGACTCCTACAGACCAGGTCACGCCACCGACCGACTCCTCCTACAGACCGGGTCACGCCACCGACCTACTCCTCCTACAGACCAGGTCACGCCACCGACTGACTACTCCTACAGACCAGGTCACGCCACCGACTGACTCCTCCTACAGACCAGGTCACGCCACCGACTGACTACTCCTACAGACCAGGTCACGCCACCGACTGACTCCTCCTACAGACCAGGTCACGTCACCGACTGACTCCTCCTACAGACCAGGTCACGCCACCGACTGACTCCTCATACAGACCAGGTCACGCCACCGACTGACTCCTCCTACAGACCAGGTCACGTCACCGACCGACTCCTCCTACAGACCAGGTCACGCCACCGACTGACTCCTCATACAGACCAGGTCACGCCACCGACTGACTCCTCATACAGACCAGGTCACGCCACCGACTGACTCCTCATACAGACCAGGTCACGCCACCGACTGACTCCTCCTACAGACCAGGTCACGCCACCGACCGACTCCTCATACAGACCAGGTCACGCCACCGACTGACTCCTCATACAGACCAGATCACGCCACCGACCGACTCCTCATACAGACCAGGTCACGCCACCGACCGACTCCTCATACAGACCAGGTCACGCCACCGACTGACTCCTCCTACAGACCAGGTTACGCCACCGACCGACTACTCCTACAGACCAGGTCACGCCACCAACCGACTCATACAGACCAGGTCACGCCACCGGCTGACTCCTCCTACAGACCAGGTCACGCCACCGACCGACTACTCCTACAGACCAGGTCACGCCACCGACCGACTACTCCTACAGACCAGGTCACGCCACCGACCGACTACTCCTACAGACCAGGTCACGCCACCGACCGACTACTCCTACAGACCGGGTCACGCCACCGACCGACTCATACAGACCAGGTCACGCCACCGACCGACTCCTCATACAGACCAGGTCACGCCACCGACTGACTCCTCATACAGACCAGGTCACGCCACCGACTGACTGAGTCCGACAGACTGGGTCACGGGCGCCCCTGCAGACTGGGTCACGGCCGTCCCCGCCCACTGCCAGACCAGGCAGCGAGCGTCTATCGCCCGTGGTGCAGACTGCGGCCGCTGCTTCTGCTGTGTACCGCCGGCCTGACATCTGTCAGTTCGTAGAACCCCAACGCCAAGGTAGCCTCTGAGTTGACCTATGTCTGACCTCTGGCTGCGGGGTCACAAGTTGGCCTCTGGGTTGACCTGTGTCTGACCCCTGGCTGCGGGGTCAGACACAAGTTAGTCTCAGGGCTGACCTGTGCCTGACTTGTGCCCGCGGGGTCACACAAGTTAGTCCCAGAGCTGACCTGTGTCTGACTCCTGCCCGCGGGGCCCCAGGGCTGACCTGTGTCTGACCTGTGCCCGCGGGGGGCGCACGTGCGGTGCTGGCAGAGCCTTGAACCCCGTCTCCGACAAGGGGCCGCTCAGAGACAGATGGTGCGATCAATAGTCTGCGTGCGGGCCGGCGGTGGCGGCGGTGGCGGTGGCGGTGGCGGCAGTGGTGCGTCTCCATCGCGACCCGGCCCGGTGTCGGTCGTCACGGCTGGAGCATGCGTCTGCCATTGTCTGATTTGCCAGCCGTGGCGTGTTGGTACGTCAGCCGGTGTCTGATATTGCCAGCCGTGTCGTGTTGGTACGTCAGCCGGTGTCTGATATTGTCAGCCGTGTCGTGTTGGTGCGTCAGCCGGTGTCTGATATTGCCAGCCGTGTCGTGTTGGTGCGTCAGCCGGTGTCTGATATTGCCAGCCGTGTCGTGTTGGTGCGTCAGCCGGTGTCTGATATTGCCAGCCGTGTCGTGTTGGTGCGTCAGCCGGTCGTGTCGTGTTGGTGCGTCAGCCGGCGTGGGATCGATCGATGTTAAACATCGGGGTCCGCGCCCCGGATGGTGGCGCGACTGGGCAGCTTGTGACGGTCTGTCGGACCAACTCACCGGTACGTGGGGCGGTCAGATAGTCAGTAGCGTTCCGTGTTCACAAGGATAGGTGCTCTAATTTAAGCGCAAGGGATTTTGCACCGATCCTTTTGGCCTGATGACAACGCGTGTATAAATGTATCTACCCTGAATTTCATGTCGAGGCAAAGCAATATATGATAATGATGAGTGATGTGTTGGACGTGCTGCGTTAGAGCTGCTGGGTTTTGTTAGACCAACCTCTCTGCCACCGCTGAGAGGACTACAGCCATAACATGTGTGCAGCTGTCAGCTGACATCAGCACGACATTGGACAGGTGGTCTGGTCCTCAACCATCACATTGAAAGTTGTCGGTGAGTCCGTGACGTGTGGGACTCACGTGTAAAGGTCAAACGGCGTCTCAGTGTGGTCGGCACGGTCTCCCAGATGGACGGAATTTACTGGAAAGCCTGTACAGGATGACTAAAGGTCACCAGAAAGTTCCAGGGGCCAGCCTGTCTGTGGAATGGCAGGACGCGCTTCCAGACAATATGATTGAGTCGGTCATGGCGGCAAATGGACGGTCTGATCAGCTCTCAGAGGTCAGTATTCCGTGTCGGCAGGAGTTCAGTATTCCGTGTGGGGAGCGGAGCGGATGCCTTCGCAGGCCGTCTCGCGCCGTCCCGCTGATGGCAGCTCTCTCAGCCGCCATCAGCTCGCCGTGCGACGGCCGACTCCGGCTCTGATCTGAATCTGAATACGGAGCACCGGCCCGGGGCGGGTAATGACCCCCGTCACCCCTCCTTCACCCTGCCAGTGGTCCGGCGTCGGCAGTCGCTCCCGGCAGAACGTCGGCAGCAGTGGTACCATTGGCCTGACAACGGTCACCGGTCACGGGACCGAGCCAGTCACCAGTCACGGCACTGAGCCAGTCACCAGTAACGGGACCGAGCCAGTCACCAGTCACGGGACCGAGCCAGTCACCAGTCACGGGACCGAGCCAGTCACCAGTCACGGGACCGAACCAGTCACCAGTCACGGGACCGAGCCAGTCACGGGACCGAGCCTGTCACCAGTCCGGGACCGAGCCAGTCACCAGTCACGGGACCGAGCCAGTCACCAGTCACGGGACCGAGCCAGTCACCAGTCACGGGACTGACTGAGCCAGTCACCAGTCACGGGACCGAGCCAGTCACCAGTCACGGGACCGAGCCAGTCACCAGTCACGGGACTGAGCCAGTCACCAGTCACGGGACCGAGCCAGTCACCAGTCACGGGACCGAGCCAGTCACCAGTCCGGGACCGAGCCAGTCACCAGTCACGGGACCGAGCCGGTCACCAGTCACGGGACTGACTGAGCCAGTCACCGGTCATGGGACCGAGCCAGTCACCAGTCACGGGACTGACTGAGCCAGTCACCAGTCACGGGACTGACTGAGCCAGTCACAAGTCACGGGACCGAGCCAGTCACCAGTCACGGAACTGACTGAGCCAGTCACCAGTCACGGGACCGAGCCAGTCACCAGTCACGGGACCGAGCCAGTCACCAGTCACGGGACCGAGCCAGTCACCAGTCACGGGACCGAGCCAGTCAACAGTCACGGGACCGAGCCAGTCACCAGTCACGGGACCGAGCCAGTCACCAGTCACGGGACCGAGCCAGTCACCAGTCACGGGACTGACTGAGCCAGTCACCAGTCACGGGACCGAGCAAGTCACCAGTCACGGGACCGAACCAGTCACCAGTCACGGGACCGAGCCAGTTACCAATTCTCACCGAATGCCGTCCTTTCTCGGGTGTGTTGTCATTTGCTGGCGGCGCTGGCAGCACCATGACACATTTTGCCGGCTGCGGCCGTGTGACACCGGTGTGGTATCCGGTGTCGCCTCTGTGTCTGACGTCACCTCCCCCGGCCCGGCCTCAGCTGCCACTGCTGCTGATTAGCGGCTGCTGATATTGGACGCTATCGGACTGCCACGCTGTGAATCCCGTGATGTCCGGCCCCGTGCCGCGGGGCGTATCAGCGGAGGCTCTTCCGGCGGAATGTCGGAAGTCAATATTGATAGGCACTGATGAAGTCACCGCCGGCCGCCACCACGACTCACCCACCCCGCCTCTAACCGTGCCGTGACCCCCCCCCCCCCCCCCCCCCCCGCCTCTATCCGTGCGGTGACCCCCCCCCCCCTCTGCTGACCTATCTGAGTTTGATACTGCGCCCCTCCCCGACCTTGCCGGTGGCTGTGTGACCGTCCGTGGGCGGGGCTGTCTTTCCTGGGGACTGTGGCCGCCTGACGGCCCGGCCGGCGGTGGCAGCGATGGCAGCGATGGCAGCGGTGGCAGCGATGGTGCCGGCACAGGCGATGGTGGTGATGGGTCACAGCCTGCAGTCGGCCCACACCACTGTCAGACCGTGCCACGGGGCACACTGCACAGCGCCGGCGACCCACGGCTCGGTGGAAGGGTTCGGAGGGCTCAAACTACGGGAGATGCACCATTCGAAAGCAGAGCTCACGCGGAATCCAGCCATGTACATTTTTCCATCGAGGGCCTTTTTTCCATCGACATTTTGTCCGAATTCGCGCCCCTTTCGTTTGGCCGGGGCTATTGCGTATGGTATGGCGAAAATGCAGACCAATGGCATGTCTACCGATTCGTCATGCTCTGCACGACAAGGTCTCATAGAATGCAAAGTCATTATTAGATGGTTTGGTTGGTTGCACGGCTGCATCACAGCCAAGCGCTCCCGGTGTCGGCACCAAGGCGCACTGCCGTCTGCGCCTCACACGCAGAATCGCCCCTCGCGACACGCGAGCTGAGCACTGCGCGCCGCCGACCCGGCTTAAGGCCGGTTCGCACCGGGAGCGGGGACGAACGGAACGTGAACGGAACGTGAACGGAGCGCAACTGGAATAGGGAAAAAGCACTGCGAGTTGAACCGCCGGACGGTCTCCGCTCGCGTTTGTCACGCTCGCGGTGTGAACCGTGACTTGTCGGCGCGACGGAGACCCGTTACGCTGGGTGGGAACGGCTGGCCTCGGAAAGATGGATTCAGTTTATCTTTTTGAACGGAACGTGAGCGGAGCGTGAACGTATTTCATGGAAGTGCAGGTATAATGTCCGCCCCTGTAGCTCAGTGGGAGAGCGCTGGACTTCTGACCTTTCCCGGTAGTGGCAGCCCGGGTTCGAGTCGCTTCGGCGCTCGCTATTTGCTCCTGTCTGGGATGGCCTGCGGCCGGTGGCAGCGGTCGCACTCAAGGTCAGGTGACGTCAGTGAGTGGGGCGGACCGTGTCCAGGTATGTCGGGCACGTACAACTTTCGTCTCTAAATTCTGCCGGACGCCAGGAATTGCGCGATCGGGTGGTGGGGTCAGGACCTGCGCAACAAGCTATGCTTAGCGTGGATCCTGACCTCGGAAATCCATCCATTCAAAAACATTCGGACTAAATTTATTATTTAAAAAAAATGTCACCGTTTGAGTGGGTGGAAAGCTGGGTGGTGAATATGATTTGTTTGTGGTGAATTGTGGCCTTGTCATTTAATCTGTTCACTGTCCCGGTGATGTTCAATTGGCTTATATATGTTTAACGTTTGGTTTTGGTATGCAGCTGCCTATAATTTGTATTAAAAATAGCTACGACCCATTCAAGGGTTGTTTAACCTGAAACATTTCGTTTTGGGTATGGAAAATCAGTGTACAGAGAGTTGTGTTGCTTAATGTCATTGGCAGGTTTAATAGGGTGAACATGTGTTGTTGATTATATAAACTACAAAAAGTGACCAATGGCTTGCACTATCATTTTTGCCATAGTTTCATAATTTCCGTGAATGGACAGGGGTGTATGAGCGCCATGAAACTACTGTGAACGGCATACTGCCGTTCACAGTAGTTTCACCCTAATTTTCGTCGATATCTTTTGAAGGCACAAACTGGCATCAACGCATTTTTCGCAATGGACGTTTCAGATCCTGCGCCAATTTGTATTACTAAGGTTGATTAATGTCAAACAAAAATATAGGACACTTTCCATTCACTCGTAATGTTAAAACTCGCGCAGAGAATTCAGTCAGTGAGCAGATGCTATCGCGAAAGGGAGGAACTATGCTCTGACGTCAGAGCTTAGCTCCGCCCTGACTGATCCTAGAGCCGGCCATATGCAACCCGTGACCGGTCAGTTGCGAGTGGTGGGTCCGGAGTCAAGGGCGGGGCTACAGAGCGACCGGGCGTTGCCTCTATTAGCATGTTGTTGCTTGATTGGACCCGACTGCCGTATGTGAACTGCTCGGCTCGGTGGAGTTTGATTTATCCCCGTCATGGTACTTTTGAAAACGTTTATTTAAAAAGCATATTCCGCTACATAGAAGTATTACAAACGGTTTAAGTCGAAAATCGGCGGGCACGGGGAATCGAACCCACACTCGAAAAGATGAGCGTTCCTTACGCTGTTGCCAGATTGTACGTTGATGGTGGCCCGTCGGACGGTTCTAGCTGTTTTAATCTTTTCACGTTCTGCTCAGCTCACGTTCCGCTCTTGCGTTCCGCTCCTGGTGCGAACCGGCCTTTACAGAGCGGGCCCTTGGCCAGTCACGGACAAACGGTGCATTGCATGTTGGAAAACCTAGCTATGTCCACTAGCTCAGCTATTCAACGAGATCGTGACAAATTTCCAGCCACCTGCGATCGCTACAAATGGTACTTCTAAGCCAATTGTATGCACCATATTTGCCAAACGTAGCCTCTGACGGGGACTGGACGCCGGTCCGGCTCGGCCAACTTCGAGGCTGTACACGATGTGACGTCGGAGGCCACGGCGCGGTCGCCGCCGGTCATGAGTCTTGACCTGGCCCTGACCGGCCAGCCGGCCGGCGGCGGCCGCGCCGTGGCCTCTGACGTCACATCGTGTACAACTTCGAAGTTGGCCGAGCCGGGCCGGCGCCCAGTCCCGGTCAGAGGCTACATTTGGCGAATATGGTGCATACAATTGTCTAAAAGTACTCTTTGTAGCGATCGGAGGTGGCTGGAAATTTGTCACGATCTCCTTGGATAGCTGGGCTAGTGGACAGAGCTAGGGTTTTCAACATGCGATACACCGTTTGTCCGTGAATGGCCAAGAGCCCGCTCTGTAAGCCGTGTCGGCGGCGCGCAGTGCGCCTTGGTGCCGACATTGGGAGCGCTTGGCTGTGATGCAGCCGTGCAACCAACCAAACCATCTAATAATGGCTTTGCATTCTATGAGACCTTGTCGTGCAGAGCATGACGAATCGGTAGACATGCCATTGGTCTGCTTTTTCGCCATACCATACGCGATAGCCCTGGCCAAACGAATGGGTCGCGAATTCGGACAAAATGTCTATTTAAAAAAGGCCCTCTATGGATTTTTGGCAAATTGACATCGCTGAATTCCGCGTGAGCTCAGCTTTACAATGGTGCATCTCCCGTAGTTTGAGCCCTCCGAACCCTTGCAACGAACGGTGGGCGGCCGGCGGAGGTAGGGACCGGGCGGCTGCCGACGGCCGCTGGCGGCGCCGGGCGGAGGTGCCCCGGTCGGCCCGCTATCTGGAGACGGCGTGGTTATCGCTGTGCTGTGTGGCTTTACGGCGATCGTCAGGTAGGAAGATAGCGGCGGGCTCTGACTCATGGCTGGCGCGCCACCGGGCACGGCAGGCTGGCGGGCATGGCTGGCTGGCGGGCACGGGTCGGCTGGCTGGCGTATACAGGAGTCGGCACGGCGTCTGGCGGCGGTGTTTGTGCTGCGTTATCACAAACCGCACGACTCCGCAAGGCGCGGACCGGCAGTACCGCCCCGGCGCCGGTACCGCTGACCGCTGACCGCTGACCGCTGACTGCTGACAGATCGGACAGCTGGGACAGCTGGCCGCTGACCGCTGACCGCTGACCGCTGACCGCTGACCGCTGACCGCTGACCGCTGACCGCTGACCGCTGACAGATCGGACAGCTGGCCGTGCCGGTACCGCTGACGGATCGGACAGCTGGTCGTGCCGGTACCGCTGACCGATCGGACAGCTGGCCGTGCCGGTACCGCTGACTGATCGGACAGCTGGTCGTACCGGTACCGCTGACCGATCGGACAGCTGGCCGTGCCGGTACCGCTGACGGATCGGACAGCTGGTCGTGCCGGTACCGCTGACCGATCGGACAGCTGGCCGTGTCGGTACCGCTGACTGATCGGACAGCTGGCCGTGCCGGTACCGCTGACCGATCGGACAGCTGGCCGTGCCGGTACCGCTGACTGATAGGACAGCTGGCCGTGCCGGTACCGCTGGCCGTGCCGGTACCGCTGACCGATCGGACAGCTGGCCGTGCCGGTACCGCTGACTGATCGGACAGCTGGCCGTGCCGGTACCGCTGATCGATCGGACAGCTGGCCGTGCCGGTACCGCTGACTGATCGGACAGCTGGCCGTGCCGGTACCGCTGACCGATCGGACAGCTGGCCGTGCCGGTACCGCTGACCGATCGGACAGCTGGCCGTGCCGGTACCGCTGACCGATCGGACAGCTGGCCGTGCCGGTACCGCTGGCCGATCGGACAGCTGGTCGTGCCGGTACCGCTGACCGATCGGACAGCTGGCCGTGCCGGTACCGCTGACCGATCGGACAGCTGGTCGTGCCGGTACCGCTGACCGATCGGACAGCTGGCCGTGCCGGTACCGCTGACGGATCGGACAGCTGGCCGTGCCGGTACCGCTGACCGATCGGACAGCTGGCCGTGTCGGTACCGCTGACTGATCGGACAGCTGGCCGTGCCGGTACCGCTGGCGGTGCCGGTACCGCTGGCGGTGCCGGTACCGCTGGCGGTGCCGGTACCGCTGACCGATCGGACAGCTGGCCGTGCCGGTACCGCTGACTGATCGGACAGCTGGCCGTGCCGGTACCGCTGACCGATCGGACAGCTGGCCGTGCCGGTACCGCTGACCGATCGGACAGCTGGCCGTGCCGGTACCGCTGACTGATCGGACAGCTGGCCGTGCCGGTACCGCTGACCGATCGGACAGCTGGCCGTGCCGGTACCGCTGACTGATCGGACAGCTGGCCGTGCCGGTACCGCTGACCGATCGGACAGCTGGCCGTGCCGGTACCGCTGACTGATCGGACAGCTGGCCGTGCCGGTACCGCTGACCGATCGGACAGCTGGCGGTGCCGGCTGTGAATTGAAGGCGTGCTGCTGCCATCGAGGCAGTGTGAGCGCCGGTCACACAGTGGAACACCTGGCCGGCGCGCCACAGCCGACAGCCGTGAGACGGAGTCTGAACCGGGCCCGGGCGATGTCACCGCCAGGATCGTGACCTTTCGCATAACGAGGCCGGCGGCAGCGTCCCGGCCGCCCGGCGGACGGCAGACAACTATGCCAATTCCGCGGCCGTTGTCGCCGGAGGAGGTCACGCTGTCGCCGGCGTGATGTCGCCACCGGGCCGAGGGATGGGTTCCCGGGCCGGGCCATTCATACCCCACCCCCTCCGGTCCCTGGAGCAGAGTGAGCCAGACTGTGGCGGCGTCTTGTGATTGTCACGCTGTCATGACCTATGCCTGTGCCGTGACCTGTGCCGCTGTCAGTGACCTACGTCAGCTGTTTGTGAGGAGCTGTGCCAGTGGCCGTGACCTATGCCTGTGTCGTGACCTGTGCCGCTGTCAGTGACCTACGTCAGGTGTTTGTGAGGAGCTGTGCCAGTGTCCGGAACCTATGCCTGTGTCGTGACCTGTGCCGCTGTCAGTGACCTACGTCAGCTGTTTGTGAGGAGCTGTGCCAGTGGCCGTGACCTATGCCTGTGTCGTGACCTGTGCCGCTGTCAGTGACCTACGTCAGCTGTTTGTGAGGAGCTGTGCCAGTGGCCGTGACTTATGACTGTCGTGACCTGTGCCGCTGTCAGTGACCTACGTCAGGTGTTTGTGAGGAGCTGTGCCAGTGTCCGTGACCTATGCCTGTGTCGTGACCTGTGCCGCTGTCAGTGACCTAAGTCAGCTGTTTGTGAGGAGCTGTACCAGTGGCCGTGACCTATGACTGTCGTGACCTGTGCCGCTGTCAGTGACCTACGTCAGCTGTTTGTGAGGAGCGGTGCCAGTGGCCGTGACCTATGACTGTCGTGACCTGTGTCGCTGTCAGTGACCTACGTCAGGTGTTTGTGAGGAGCTGTGCCAGTGGCCGTGACCTATGCCTGTGTCGTGACCTGTGCCGCTGTCAGTGACCTACGTCAGATGTTTGTGAGGAACTGTGCCAGTGGCCGTGACCCATGCCTGTGTCGTGACCTGTGCCGCTGTCAGTGACCTAAGTCAGCTGTTTGTGAGGAGCTGTGCCAGTGGCCATGACCTATGACTGTCGTGACCTGTGCCGCTGTCAGTGACCTACGTCAGGTGTTTGTGAGGAGCGGTGTCAGTGGCCGTGACCTATGACTGTCGTGACCTGTGCCGCTGTCAGTGACCTACGTCAGGTGTTTGTGAGGAGCTGTGCCAGTGGCCGTGACCTATGCCTGTGTCGTGACCTGTGCCGCTGTCAGTGACCTAAGTCAGCTGTTTGTGAGGAGCCGTGCCAGTGGCCGTGACCTATGACTGTCGTGACCTGTGCCGCTGTCAGTGGCCTACGTCAGGTGTTTGTGAGGAGCTGTGCCAGTGGCCGTGACCTATGACTGTCGGGACCTGTGCCGCTGTCAGTGACCTACGTCAGGTGTTTGTGAGGAGCTGTGCCAGTGGCCGTGACCTATGACTGTCGTGACCTGTGTCGCTGTCAGTGACCTAAGTCAGCTGTTTGTGAGGAGCGGTGCCAGTGGCCGTGACCTATGACTGTCGTGACCAGTGTCGCTGTCAGTGACCTACGCCAGGTGTTTGTGAGGAGCTGTGCCAGTGGCCGTGACCTATGCCTGTGTCGTGACCTGTGTCGCTGTCAGTGACCTACGTCAGCTGTTTGTGAGGAGCTGTGCCAGTGGCCGTGCCCCATGTCGGGCGTGTGATGAGGGATTATTCTGCTGTGCTGTCTGTGGTCTGTACCTGCCGTACTATGGCCTGCGCCTGCCGTACTGTGACCTGACGTGGCGTTTCCTCTGCTACAGACGGGGAGCCGCGCCATGCCGCCGCGCTGGCTGCTGCTGCTGTGTGTGACGGCGGCGCTGGCCGGCCTGGCCGACCCGGCTGGGCCGGCCGCCCGCGTGCTGCACGTGCAGCCGCTCAGTGAGGAGGTACAGACGGATGGCACGGACGACCTCGGCTTCAGCGGCGCCGCCCGCGGGCCCGGCCGCCTGCCGCCCGCCCACGTGAAGCGCATGTGGGGCGTGTCTGACGCCACCGCCCGCGCCGGACGCCGCTTCGTCCACGCCATCGACAAGGATGCCTTCCACGGCGCCGTCGCGCGCTTCGAGGTGAGTGCGGGGTCTCGGCGGCGGCGGGAGGAGACCTGCTGAGGGATCACAGTGGTGTATGTGTGAGGGCCGGGTCTCGGCGGCGGCGGCGTCGGCGGCGGGAGGAGACCTGCTGAGGGATCACAGTGGTGTATGTGTGAGGGCCGGGTCTCGGCGGCGGCGGCGTCGGCGGCGGGAGGAGACCTGCTGAGGGATCACAGTGGTGTATGTGTGAGGGCCGGGTCTCGGCGGCGGCGGCGGCGGCGGCGGCGGCGGCGGCGGCGGGAGGAGACCTGCTGAGGGATCACAGTGGTGTATGTGTGAGGGCCGGGTCTCGGCGGCGGCGGCGGCGGCGGCGTCGGCGGGAGGAGACCTGCTGAGGGATCACAGTGGTGTATGTGTGAGGGCCGGGTCTCGGCGGCGGCGGCGGCGGCGGCGGCGGCGGCGGGAGGAGACCTGCTGAGGGATCACAGTGGTGTATGTGTGAGGGCCGGGTCTCGGCGGCGGCGGGAGGAGACCTGCTGAGGGATCACAGTGGTGTATGTGTGAGGGCCGGGTCTCGGCGGCGGCGGCGGCGGCGGGAGGAGACCTGCTGAGGGATCACAGTGGTGTATGTGTGAGGGCCGGGTCTCGGCGGCGGCGGCGGCGGCGGCGGCGGCGGCGGCGGCGGCGGCGGCGGCGGCGGCGGGAGGAGACCTGCTGAGGGATCACAGTGGTGTATGTGTGAGGGCCGGGTCTCGGCGGCGGCGGGAGGAGACCTGCTGAGGGATCACAGTGGTGTATGTGTGAGGGCCGGGTCTCGGCGGCGGCGGGAGGAGACCTGCTGAGGGATCACAGTGGTGTATGTGTGAGGGCCGGGTCTCGGCGGCGGCGGGAGGAGACCTGCTGAGGGATCACAGTGGTGTATGTGTGAGGGCCGGGTCTCGGCGGCGGCGGGAGGAGACCTGCTGAGGGATCACAGTGGTGTATGTGTGAGGGCCGGGTCTCGGCGGCGGCGGGAGGAGACCTGCTGAGGGATCACAGTGGTGTATGTGTGAGGGCCGGGTCTCGGCGGCGGCGGGAGGAGACCTGCTGAGGGATCACAGTGGTGTATATGTGAGGGCAGTGTTCGGCGTCCGTCGATACCGTGGTGCTGACTAATGCGACGTACTCAACTCAACGCTCGGCGTGAGTGATTGCTCAACACCTGACATGAGATGGATAGTTACACCACCGACAGTTATATGCCATCCGCCGAATGAGGCTGCTCGTTTCTCCTCGCGAGTGTCTATGTTGACAGAATCTTGTATGTGGTGTCGTCTTAAGAATCCGGCTGGTTGTTGTGGTTTCTATATTTGATGTTATTCGCCACATAGCTGGGAATTGGAGCGTGGCGCCGGTCGGGTATGCTGGCCGGCTGGCAGCCGCTGTCCCGGGCTGTCAGCCGCTGACCCGGGCTGTCAGCCGCTGACCCGGGCTGTCAGCCGCTGACCCGGGCTGGCAGCCGCTGACCCGGGCTGGCAGCCGCTGTCCCGGGCTGGCAGCCGCTGTCCCGGGCTGGCAGCCGCTGACCCGGGCTGGCAGCCGCTGACCCGGGCTGGCAGCCGCTGTCCCGGGCTGGCAGCCGCTGACCCGGGCTGGCAGCCGCTGTCCCGGGCTGTCGGACGACTTGTGCTGCCGAGACTGGGCCGGGTGCCGTGACGTGGGCCGCTCCCGACCCGCGCTCCCGCCGAGAGGCCAGCTCCTCCGACGCGACACTTGACTGACAGCCTTGACTGACAGCTCCAACGCTGGCCAGCGACTCAGTACTCCTCGGACGCTGGCCAGCGACTCAGCACTCCTCGGACGCTGGCCAGCGACTCAGCACTCCTCGGACGCTGGCCAGCGACTCAGCACTCCTCAACGCTGGCCAGAGACTCAGCACTCCTCCAACGCTGGCCAGAGACTCAGCACTCCTCCAACGCTGGCCAGCGACTCAACACTTATCGGGTCTGCCCTGACCCGGGACTCGGCACTCCTCGGGCGCTGGCCAGCGACTCAGCACTCCTCCAACGCTGGCCAGCGACTCAGCGCTCCTACGCTGGCCAGCGACTCAGCACTCCTCGGACGCTGGCCAGCGACTCAGCACTCCTCCAACGCTGGCCAGCGACTCAGCACTCCTCGGACGCTGGCCAGCGACTCAGCACTCCTCGGACGCTGGCCAGCGACTCAGCACTCCTCCAACGCCGGCCAGCGACTCAGCACTCCTCGGACGCTGGCCAGCGACTCAGCACTCCTCGGACGCTGGCCAGCGACTCAGCACTCCTCGGACGCTGGCCAGCGACTCAGCACTCCTCGGACGCTGGCCAGCGACTCAGCACTCCTCGGACGCTGGCGGCCAGCGACTCAGCACTCCTCGGACGCTGGCCAGCTACTCAGCACTGCTCGGGTCGGCCCGGGCCCGGGGCGGAGACGGAGACGGTCGATCAGGGGATGTCAGTCACGGTCGCCGGGTCAGTCCGTCGTCAGTCAGTCAGTCAGTCAGTCAGTCAGTCAGTCAGTCAGTCGTCAGTCAGTCAGTCCGGGACATTTGGCCCTGACTGGAGGTCGGCGTGGGGCTTCAGCGGACTGCAACCCAGTACCCACTCATCCAGACATACGCCGCTGATGGCATGGCTCCGACCGGGGGCGACATTATACCACCAGAGGCGAAACTCCGACCCGGGGCGACATTATACCACCAGGGGCGGGACTCCGGTAACGAGCGGCCGTGGAGCGTGGATCAGAGGCGCCGGCCGCCGCCGGGGTGCCGTGCGCTGCTGTCGGTGTGCCTTCATATCTGTTTCAGTTTCGCTATCCCGCCACTCGATGGGCGGGTTCGCAGCGGTCCCTGGCCGGCCTCGCGCTGATTGGTCTCTAGTATACCTTCGGCCAAGACCTGCAGTTGTTTCTATAAGGCAGGTATATGACAAGTAACATCCGATGCGGTTCTATCTGCCTTTCTATTATCGGCGTTCAACGTGTCCTGGGATCCGAGCTACACCACTGGTGCGTGGTGCGTCCGTCAGCTCCCGTGGAGCCGGCGAGTCTCGCCAATCAGGGCAGTTTGGCAGGCATTGCGTGCATGCGTAAACTTCCTGCCGCTGGGTTGGCCGCGCTGCCAGACCGTCGTCGGCGGCGCGTCACGTAAGCGGTACCTGCTGGGGAGGGGGGTCGTCACGGGGAGCGGTGTCGGCGGGGGGGGGGGGGGGGTCGTCGTCACGGGGAGCGGTGTCGGGGGGGGGGGGGGGGTCGTCACGGGGAGCGGTGTCTGCGGGGGAGGTCGTCACGGGAGCGGTGTCGGCGGGGGGGGGGGGCGTCACTGGAGCGGTGTCTGCTGAGGGGAGGGGGGTCGTCGTCACCGGGAGCGGTGCCGGCTGTGGAAGGGGGGGGGGAGAGGAGAGGGAGGTCGTCGTCACGGGGAGCGGTGCCGGCGGGGGCCGCTGCTGATCCGCCGTCTCTGTTTGGACGGGAACCGGCCGCCCGTGGACTTCGAACGCAGTGTAAACTCTTCAGCGGCGGCCGTGTCGCCGACTCATGGTGTGTCTTCGGCTGGCGTCCCTGACCTGGCCCATCCCCAGGTCCACCTGCCGGCTCCCCACTCACGACTCCCACTCACGACTCCCACACACGACTCCCACTCACGACTCCCACTCACGACTCCCACTCACGACTCCCACGGCTCCCACGGCTGACATTTGACAATATATTGAGCGAACTGCTTGTGGTAGCGCAATATAACTACCACTAAAACGTTCCAAATTGAATGGAGAATGATTCTAGGTGTTCATATTTATTCGCATTTTTTCACGAAAAAAAATCCTAGAATTCCTAGAATATTCCTAGAATCATTCTCCATTCAATTTGGTAAGTTGTAGTGGTCAGGGTAATAGAACAACGGGTATAACAGTAAGGAATGTAACGCCCAAATGAATTAGACAAGATATAATTTGTATCGTAATTGTTTTGTCTATTATAAATTAAAGGTATTGTTTGCTATCAATAACTTGCATTTCCATTGATTATATCTTTATTTATTGAATTAAACGCCAGCAAATATACGAAGTAGTAGTCAAAGTAGTGTATTTGCAGTGCATATAGTAACATTTGGAAGCGGTCATATTGAATTCTACTACGAAGTAGTAGTCGAAGTAGTGTATATTTCAGTACTGTAGTAGCATTTGGAAGCGGTCAGCGGTCGTTCCGACATTTGTTAACCCCCAAGCCCATTTAACCCCTTTACGCCCGGAATATCGAAACATGATAAATAGTAACGTTGTAGCTAAGGCTTGTAGCTATCTGTTCCAGAAGTCGGATTTAAAATATGTACCATAGGTTACGAGCCAGCCTCGTCTGCAAATCATCAATTTAACATGGGAACCCTATGGTGTAGTAGGGTTTTAACGCCCAAACGCCCGAGTGCTGCCAACCGTTACTGGTGGGGCTGGTAGTGGTAGTCATATTGCGCTACCACAAGTAGTTCGCTCAATATATTGCCAAATGTCGGCCGGTGTATCCGCCTCCACATCCTTTAACGCGGGCGGCCGCGCGCCCGGCCGCCTTTTTGGTACCGGCAAGATGGCGGCCGGCATTAGACAGCCCGGCCGGTAGGGGTCCACGGCGATTGCTTCCTCGTGTTGCAGTCAAACACACTGACAGCCTGTCAGAAGTCTGCGCGTCACCGACGGGGGCGGCTTGTTAGGCTAAAGTCCAGCCGCCGTTTGCCATGTACTGTGTAGCTGTATAAATGCCGCCTTGTCCTTCGTTCTGCGCCGTCGGTGTGCAGAGTGCAGAGTTCAGGCCGGGCCGCGGCAGGCCGCGCCGGGTCCAAGTAGTCTGACCTCGTCGGTCACACAGTGTCTGCGAGCAGCAGCCGGGCGCTGCGCCAGGCCGTCGTGGACGTCTGCGGCCAGCACAATACGGCGACACTTCGCCACCGCCGCCGCCGCCGCGGCACGTGACCCCACTGCCCGGCCAGAGAGGGCCGCTGCACGTGACCCCACTGCCCGGCCAGAGAGGGCCGCCGCGCGTGGCCTCACTGCCCGGCCACAGAGGGCCGCCGCACGTGACCCCACTGCCCGGCCACAGAGGGCCGCCACACGTGGCCTCACTGCCCGGCCACAGAGGACCGCTGCACGTGACCCCACTGCCCGGCCACAGAGGGCCGCCGCGCGTGGCCCCACTCCGGCTAGCGGTGGCTCGCTGCAGCCTGGTGGAGCAGCCGACTGCACTCTGTGGCCAATATCAGTCACTGTAACTGTAGTAAGTAACTGGTCAATCTCCGTCACTGTCGGTATTGCCCCGTCGGTCTAATGTGACCACTCTGGCGCTGTCTCAACCGAGTCCCAGCGCTGGCTCGCCACAACCTGCTCCTGTTGGCGGGTGTTGGGACCTTGTGCTGCCCCGCGGCTCTCTGGGTCTGAGCCCTGTGTGCTGCTCTGCAGAGACCTCTGGATCCCGTCCAGTCGCTCCTGAGAGCCCAGTTCGACCTTATAACGGGCCTCCTCCGTAGCCTCTCTGGATCCCGTCCAGTCACTCCTGAGAGCCCAGTTCGACCTTATAACGGGCCTCCTCCGCGGCCTCTCTGCATCCCGTCCAGTCACTCCTGAGAGCCCAGTTTGACCTTATAACGGGCCTCCTCCGCAGCCTCTCTGGATCCCGTCCAGTCGCTCCTGAGAGCCCAGTTTGACCTTAAAGCGGGCCTCCTCCGCGGCCTCTCTGGATCCCGTCCAGTCGTTCCTGAGAGCCCAGTTTGACCTTAAAGCGGGCCTCCTCCGCGGCCTCTCTGGATCCCGTCCAGTCGCTCCTGAGAGCCCAGTTTGACCTTAAAGCGGGCCTCCTCCGCGGCCTCTGCATCCCGTCCAGTCGCTCCTGAGAGCCCAGTTCGACCTTAAAGCGGGCCTCCTCCGCGGCCTCTCTGGATCCCGTCCAGTCACTCCTGAGAGCCCAGTTTGACCTTATAACGGGCCTCCTCCGCAGCCTCTCTGGATCCCGTCCAGTCGCTCCTGAGAGCCCAGTTCGACCTTAAAGCGGGCCTCCTCCGCGGCCTCTCTGGATCCCGTCCAGTCGCTCCTGAGAGCCCAGTTTGACCTTATAACGGGCCTCCTCCGCGGCCTCTCTGGATCCCGTCCAGTTGCTCCTGAGAGCCCAGTTTGACCTTATAACGGGCCTCCTCCGCAGCCTCTCTGGATCCCGTCCAGTCGCTCCTGAGAGCCCAGTTTGACCTTATAACGGGCCTCCTCCGCGGCCTCTCTGGATCCCGTCCAGTCACTCCTGAGAGCGTAGTTTGACCTTAAAGCGGGCCTCCTCGGCGGCCTCTCTGGATCCCGTCCAGTCGCCCCTGAGAGCCCAGTGCGACCTTATAACGGGCCTCCTCCGCGGCCTCTCTGGATCCCATCCAGTCACTCCTGAGAGCCCAGTTCGACCTTAAATCGGGCCTCCTCGGCGACCTCTCTGCATCCCGTCCAGTCACTCCTGAGAGCCCAGTTCGACCTTAAAGCGGGCCTCCTCCGCGGCCTCTCTGGATCCCGTCCAGTCGCTCCTGAGAGCCCAGTTCGACCTTAAAGCGGGCCTCCTCCGCGGCCTCTCTGGATCCCGTCCAGTCGCTCCTGAGAGCCCAGTTCGACCTTAAAGCGGGCCTCCTCCGCGGCCTCTCTGGATCCCGTCCAGTCACTCCTGAGAGCCCAGTTTGACCTTAAAGCGGGCCTCCTCGGCGGCCTCTTTCATCCCGTCCAGTCACTCCTGAGAGCGCAGTTTGACCTTATAACGGGCCTCCTCGGCGGCCTCTCTGCATCCCGTCCAGTCGCTCCTGAGAGCCCAGTTTGACCTGATAACGGGCCTCCTCGGCGGCCTCTCTGGATCCCGTCCAGTCACTCCTGAGAGCCCAGTTTGACCTTAAAGCGGGCCTCCTCCGCGGCCTCTCTGGATCCGTCCAGTCGCTCCTGAGAGCCCAGTTCGACCTTAAAGCGGGCCTCCTCCGCGGCCTCTCTGGATCCCGTCCAGTCGCTCCTGAGAGCCCAGTTTGACCTTAAAGCGGGCCTCCTCCGCGGCCTCTCTGGATCCCGTCCAGTCGCTCCTGAGAGCCCAGTTTGACCGTATAACGGGCCTCCTCCGCAGCCTCTCTGGATCCCGTCCAGTCGCTCCTGAGAGCCCAGTTCGACCTTATAACGGGCCTCCTCGGCGGCCTCTCTGCATCCCGTCCAGTCACTCCTGAGAGCGCAGTTCGACCTTAAAGCGGGCCTCCTTCGCGGCCTCTCTGCATCCCGTCCAGTCACTCCTGAGAGCCCAGTTCGACCTTATAACGGGCCTCCTCGGCGGCCTCTCTGCATCCCGTCCAGTCGCTCCTGAGAGCCCAGTTTGACCTTATAACGGGCCTCCTCCGCAGCCTCTCTGGATCCCGTCCAGTCGCTCCTGAGAGCCCAGTTCGACCTTATAACGGGCCTCCTCGGCGGCCTCTCTGCATCCCGTCCAGTCACTCCTGAGAGCGCAGTTCGACCTTAAAGCGGGCCTCCTCCGCGGCCTCTCTGCATCCCGTTCAGTCACTCCTGAGAGCCCAGTTTGACCTTATAACGGGCCTCCTCGGCGGCCTCTCTGGATCCCGTCCAGTCACTCCTGAGAGCCCAGTTCGACCTTATAACGGGCCTCCTCCGCGGCCTCTCTGCATCCCGTCCATTCACTCCTGAGAGCCCAGTTTGACCTTATAATGGGCCTCCTCGGCGGCCTCTCTGGATCCCGTCCAGTCACTCCTGAGAGCCCAGTTTGACCTTATAACGGGCCTCCTCGGCGGCCTCTGGATCCCGTCCAGTCGCTCCTGAGAGCCCAGTTTGACCTTATAACGGGCCTCCTCGGCGGCCTCTCTGGATCCCGTCCAGTCACTCCTGAGAGCCCAGTTCGACCTTATAACGGGCCTCCTCGGCGGCCTCTCTGGATCCCGTCCAGTCACTCCTGAGAGCCCAGTTTGACCTTATAACGGGCCTCCTCGGCGGCCTCTGCATCCCGTCCAGTCGCTCCTGAGAGCCCAGTTTGACCTTATAACGGGCCTCCTCGGCGGCCTCTGCATCCCGTCCAGTCGCTCCTGAGAGCCCAGTTTGACCTTATAACAGGCCTCCTCGGCGGCCTCTCTGCATCCCGTCCAGTCACTCCTGAGAGCCCAGTTTGACCCTATAACGGGCCTCCTCGGCGGCCTCTCTGCATCCCGTCCAGTCACTCCTGAGAGCCCAGTTCGACCTTATAACGGGCCTCCTCGGCGGCCTCTCTGGATCCCGTCCAGTCACTCCTGAGAGCCCAGTTTGACCTTATACCGGGCCTCCTCGGCGGCCTCTGCATCCCGTCCAGTCACTCCTGAGAGCCCAGTTTGACCTTATAACGGGCCTCCTCGGCGGCCTCTCTGGATCCCGTCCAGTCACTCCTGAGAGCCCAGTTTGACCTTATAACGGGCCTCCTCGGCGGCCTCTCTGCATCCCGTCCAGTCACTCCTGAGAGCCCAGTTCGACCTTATAACGGGCCTCCTCGGCGGCCTCTCTGGATCCCGTCCAGTCGCTCCTGAGAGCCCAGTTTGACCTTATAACGGGCCTCCTCGGCGGCCTCTGGATCCCGTCCAGTCACTCCTGAGAGCCCAGTTTGACCTTATAACGGGCCTCCTCGGCGGCCTCTCTGCATCCCGTCCAGTCACTCCTGAGAGCCCAGTTTGACCTTATAACGGGCCTCCTCGGCGGCCTCTGGGTCTGCGGGCGGTCATCAAAGCGCCGCTGGTCTGATGGGTCTGGCCGTGTCCTGCCGCTGACTGGCTAATGTGCTCTGGCGGCTCCAGAAGGCACGCGGCCGGATGTGTCGTCCCACACAGAGCAGGACGGGGGCGGCGCTGAGCGTGACGGCGACTGGCGGCCTTCAGGGCGGGCGGAGCGGTGGCGCCGGCGCTGCCGGGGTAGTCTGCGACCACAATGGTGGCTTATATACTCTCTGTATCTGCCAGGTTTCACCACTTGCTGAGAAGGAATGCGACACTGGTGACATCACGTTCTTCCAAGATCATCATGTTTTAATTGGCCAGGCAGTGCTTGCTCTAGATTACTGCTCTGTGTTTGGGACTGCTCTGTTTGGGCTGCTGCTGTTTGGGACCCTGGTGGTGTTAGGACTTGTGCTCTGTGACATTGCGTTGCTCCGCCACTCGGCCTGACTCGGCCTGACTCGGCCTGACCCGGCCTGACCCGGCCTGACCCGGCCTGACCCGGCCTGACCCGGCCTGACCCGGCCTGACTCGGCCTGACTCGGCCTGACTCGGCCTGCCGGCGAGGCGGTGACCGGTGCTGCGCAGTGTTTTCACGATCTGGCACGTCAGCCGTGACGCTGCCATCTCGGCTCCAGTGGCGCAGCTGCTGCTGCTGCTCCTTCCTAGAACAGTTTTATCCTGTCCGCGTCCAGCCAATACATACGGACCCCATACGGACCTCAATGTCCGCTACACGGCCTGCTAAGAACGCCTTTTGGAGAACGGTCTGCCGGCCGTGGAAAGTCTAGTTTGCTCAGTCAAATGGGGAGTCAAATAGGGGAAAAGCAGGGCCGGCGCAGCGGCTGGTGCGTGCTTGGAACGGTGCTCCACTTCTGCGGACCTCATTTAAGAGGTGGCCATCGGGCCGGGGACTTGACCAACTAAAATCGGTTTGAAGAGCATGACGAGGAATGGAGGACACTGGCTGGAATGACAGGGGAGCTCATTCATCCCGTTCACTCGGTCCTCTCGTCCTGGGCTCCGGGGGAGTGGGGAGGCCCCCTCCCACCCATCCCGTCCAGGCCTCCGGGGAGCGCCGTCGGCCGGCCCGCTCGCTGTTGGCTGTTTTCGCTGCTCGGTCGGAGATGAGGCGAGACGGATGACCTGCCGCGCCGGGACCGGGGCCGGAACTGGGGCAGGGCCGGCACCAGAGCAGCAGGGACGGGAGGCAGGGCCGGGACCGGGGTCAGAGGGCAGAGCTGGGGCAGGACCGGGTTTAGAGGGCAGAGCTGGGGCAGGACCGGGGTCAGAGGGCAGAGCTGGGGCAGGACCGGGGTCAGAGGGCAGAGCTGGGGCAGGACCGGGTTTAGAGGGCAGAGCTGGGGCAGGACCGGGGTCAGATGGCAGAGCTGGGGCAGGACCGGGGTCAGAGGGTAGAGCTGGGGCAGGACCGGGGTCAGAGGGCAGAGCTGGGGCAGGCCCGGGGTCACAGGGCAGAGGCAGGCACTAGAGGAGCAGGGACGGGAGGCAGGAACGGGCCGGCATCGGGGCCAGGGGCCAGAGCCGGCACCGGAGTCTGGGACCAGAGGCAGGGACCAGAAGCAGGGACCAGAGGCAGGGGCCGGAACAGAGACCCGAGGTATCCTGATCGGTAGAGGGCGTCGCCAGGCTCCATGGCCTTGACAAACAGGTGAACCGGCCTGCACAGGCCCTGGTCCATCCTGGCTCACCCTGCCATAACCTGGCCCCAGCAGCAGCCAGCTGACCGCTGGCCATCCCAGCGCAGGGACCCCGCAGAAGCGCTGAGACGACCATTTCCACCGTGCCCGGCCAAAGCGTGTACTGTGACGTGTATTCTGTTCACTGGTCGCGTGGATAGTCGTAGTATACCTACTTCTGTAGCTGGAAGTCATGTCGCGTGACGTCACTGACTCTCTGGCAACGTATTCTCAGACGTCAGATAGCATCATCAGTTATCGAGCTGATAACGGCTGCCGGGGCGGCTAATGGTGCATCTGACAGCGGGAGGCGGCTGTGCGAACAGGTGTGACCGGTCAGCCGGGCCAGCCGACCCGACCCGGCCCGGTCCGGCCCGGCCCGGCTGGCTCGGCTCGGTGCAGACTGGGCCGCTGTCGGGGGTCAGGGCCGCGCTATTCTGGGCCGCCGTCACCGCCAGTCCGCCGCCACCGACCCACTGATCACCGTCCTACGACGGCTGACAGGCGGCTCTGATGGCGGCTCAGAGCGCCGCTGATGGCGGCTCAGAGCGCCGCTGATGGCGGCTCAGAGCGCCGCTGATGGCGGCTCAGAGCGCCGCTGATGGCGGCTCAGAGCGCCGCGCCGCTGATGGCGGCTCAGAGCGCCGCTGATGACGCCGTCAGCGCCGAGCGGCCGGCGGCGGTGTCGACACTTTGCCGGCCCGCCGCGGTCGTCTCCCAGGCAGATGAAGCACGTGCCGGGCCTGGTGAGGAGCTGAGGCGGGTCATATCGGCCGCCCACCGCACCACCGTCAGACTCTGGCGGTCGGTAATGTGCCGGACCGCGGGTAAACAAGATGTGCCGGTGGTAAACAAGCTCGTCTGGCCGCTCATTGCTTCCTCCCTTCTCGTTGGCTGCTCTCGTTGGTCGCTCGTTGATCTAGCGTTGCTATAGCGTTGCTCTTGCGTTGCTCTTGCGTTGCTCTTGCGTTGCTCTTGCGTTGCTCTTGCGTTGCTCTAGCGTTGCTTTCGCGTTGCTTTCGCGTTGCTTTCGCGTTGCTTTCGCGTTGCTTTCGCGTTGCTTTCGCGTTGCTTTCGCGTTGCTCAAGCGTTGCTATCGCGTTGCTCTAGCGTTGCTTTCGCGTTGCTCTCGCGTTGCTATCGCGTTGCTTTCGCGTTGCTCAAGCGTTGCTCTCGCGCTGATGGCTCGTTATCTGCTGGTTCCGTGGGCGGGGGAGACGCGGCGCTGCGTGGCGGCGACTCGGACTGCGTGTGGCGTGCAGCTGCGAACAGATACTTCCGGAGTGACTCACAACCCGCTGACGATGACACGGAGCCGGCCTCTCGGCACCGATGTCAGCACCCGTCTGAGTCCCACTGACCTGTCCTCTGACTCTCAGCAGACAAAGTATCTCTCATCGGCGTCCGTCCGTCCGCCCTGCCGGTCAGAGGAGCCTCTGTGGCCGCTCCTGTCTCCTCCGTCCAATCAGAGGAGCCTATATGACCGCTCCTGTCCCCACCGTCCAATCAGAGGACCCTCTGTGGCCGCTCCTGTCCCCACCGTCCAATCAGAGGAGCCTCTGTGACCGCTCCTGTTTCCTCCGTCCAATCAGAGGAGCCTCTGTGGCCGCTCCTGTCCTCACCGTCCAATCAGAGGAGCCTGTGACCGCTCCTGTCCCCACCGTCCAATCAGAGGAGCCTCTGTGGCCGCTCCTGTCTCCTCCGTCCAATCAGAGGAGCCTCTGTGGCCGCTCATGTCTCCTCCGTCCAATCAGAGGAGCCTCTGTGGCCGCTCCTGTCTCCTCCGTCTAATCAGAGGAGTCTCTATGACCGCTCTTGTCCCCACCGTCCAATCAGAGGAGCCTCCGTGGCCGCTCCTGTCTCCTCCGTCCAATCAGAGGAGCCTCGGTGGCCGCTCCTGTCCCCACCGTCCGATCAGAGGAGCCTGTGACCGCTTTTGTCCCCTCCGTCCGGTTGGCCGGTCCAGCTGTCGTCGGCAGCGTTTGGTCTAATCAGCCACTCTGGCCATATGACCGTAATCAGCCACGCTGGCCATATGACCGTAATCAGCCACGCTGGCCGTATGACCGTAATCAGCCACGCTGGCCATATGACCGTAATCAGCCACGCTGACCCTATGACCGTAATCAGCCACTCTGACCCTATGACCGTAATCAGCCACGCTGGCCATATGACCGTAATCAGCCACGCTGGCCATATGACCGTAATCAGCCACGCTGGCCGTATGACCGTAATCAGCCACGCTGGCCCTATGACCGTTATCAGCCACTCTGACCCTATGACCGTAATCAGCCACGCTGGCCATATGACCGTAATCAGCCACGCTGGCCATATGACCGTAATCAGCCACTCTGGGCATATGACCGTAATCAGCCACTCTGACCCTATGACCGTAATCAGCCACTCTGACCCTATGACCGTAATCAGCCACGCTGGCCATATGACCGTAATCAGACACGCTGACCCTATGACCGTAATCAGCCACGCTGGCCATATGACCGTAATCAGCCACGCTGGCCATATGACCGTAATCAGCCACGCTGGCCGTATGACCGTAATCAGCCACTCTGGCCCTATGACCGTAATCAGCCACTCTGGCCTGCCTGACTGCCGGTGAATGACATCCGTTGGACATGGTCAGTGAGCACTCGGTCCAATTCTGTCTCTCTCCTACTGTCACGGATGGCGGCCGCCGCCCGTTGACCGTAGGTACCACTGCACTCTTTTTCCTCCGGATTTGGGACAGGTTGTGCGGACCTGGCGTCGTCTGTTCGCCTCGGTTTACATTGGTGGACTGTCTTAGTCGCAGTTCGTCGGGACTCGTCGGTGGTCCTGACTGACACGATTTGAGGGGTCTCTGCTCGGCTGGCGGAGGGAAGTGTCTGGGGTGGCGGCCGGTGTCAGTGAGGTGGCTGCAGTGTTTGGCGGCCGGTGTCGGTGAGGTGGCTGCAGTGGTTGGCGGCCGGTGTCGGTGAGGTGGCTGCAGTGTTTGGCGGCCGGTGTCGGTGAGGTGGCTGCAGTGTTTGGCGGCCGGTGTCGGTGAGGTGGCTGCAGTGTTTAGCGGCCGGTGTCGGTGAGGTGGCTGCAGTGTTTGGCGGCCGGTGTCGGTGAGGTGGCTGCAGTGTTTGGCGGCCGGTGTCGGTGAGGTGGCTGCAGTGTTTGGCGGCCGGTGTCGGTGAGGTGGCTGCAGTGTTTGGCGGCCGGTGTCGGTGAGGTGGCTGCAGTGTTTGGCGGCCGGTGTCGGTGAGGTGGCTGCAGTGTTTGGCGGCCGGTGTCGGTGAGGTGGCTGCAGTGTTTGGCGGCCGGTGTCGGTGAGGTGGCTGCAGTGTTTGGCGGCCGGTGTCGGTGAGGTGGCTGCAGTGTTTGGCGGCCGGTGTCGGTGAGGTGGCTGCAGTGTTTGGCGGCCGGTGTCGGTGAGGTGGCTGCAGTGGTTGGCGGCCGGTGTCGGTGAGGTGGCTGCAGTGTTTGGCGGCCGGTGTCGGTGAGGTGGCTGCAGTGTTTGGCGGCCGGTGTCGGTGAGGTGGCTGCAGTGTTTGGCGGCCGGTGTCGGTGAGGTGGCTGCAGTGGTTGGCGGCCGGTGTCGGTGAGGTGGCCTTCAGAGCTGCACGCCGCGCGGCGCTCTGAAGTGCCGTGCTGGCCGTCTGGCCGTCTGGCCGTCCGCTGCCGGCGGTCCAGTGCGCCCTGATCACCGGACGTGGCCTGTTGGCCGCCCCGCCCCGCCCACTGAGAGGAGAGGAGAGCGGTGCTGCGGGGGCCATTCACTGACCGTGCGCCGCTGACCCGCCAGGGCCCCTCCTCGCCTCGCCTCGTCCCGCCTCGTCCGCTCCGACCCGGCGTAACGGGAGGCTGACTCGGTGAGGGAAGGGTACCGTGTGGGACACGTTCAAAAGGTGTCCGTACTCAAATGGGCGCCAATTGGCATCGGTACCGGCAACTGGCAAGTTCCACAATGGGCGGCTTCCATGATGCAATGCTGGACCAAAAATGACATTAACGGGGACTGACATTGACAGCCAGGGAATTACTTGGACGCTCTGAACTTGTTTCATTTGGATTTTGCTAGTCGTTCGCCTGTCTTCAAACGACAAACTATTGACACTTAAATTGAGAGGTTCTGCCATCCAAGCCGTTGGAATGAAATTGCCTCCTTAAATGGTGCGTTTGTCTGCAGTAACATCTGCGGCAACTTGTGCCGGTATTTGTGGAGAACCCATTAAGGCTTCAGTTTCTCTAATAGCTCTTCTACGGAACTTTACCGCTGCCCGGGAGACGGTGGCGGTGTTGCTGCCGCCCTCTGCCGCCCTCTGCCGGCCTCCGGCGCCTCTGTGTGTGACCCGCCAGAGGTCGGTGTTTGGGAAGGAGGCCTGAGCAGTGGCCCTCTCAGTCAGCTGACTCTGTGTTTGACCCGCCAGAGGTCGGTGTTTGGGAAGGAGGCCTGAGCAGTGGCCCTCTCAGTCAGCTGACTCTGTGCGTGACCCGCCAGAGGTCGGTGTTTGGGAAGGAGGCCTGAGCAGTGGCCCTCTCAGTCAGATGACTCTGTGTGTGACCCGCCAGAGGTCGGTGTTTGGGAAGGAGGCCTGAGCAGTGGCCCTCTCAGTCAGCTGACTCTGTGTGACCCGCCAGAGGTCGGTGTTTGGGAAGGAGGCCTGAGCAGTGGCCCTCTCAGTCAGATGACTCTGTGTGTGACCCGCCAGAGGTCGGTGTTTGGGAAGGAGGCCTGAGCAGTGGCCCTCTCAGTCAGCTGACTCTGTGTGTGACCCGCCAGAGGTCGGTGTTTGGGAAGGAGGCCTGAGCAGTGGCCCTCTCAGTCAGCTGACTCTGTGTGTGACCCGCCAGAGGTCGGTGTTTGGGAAGGAGGACTGAGCAGTGGCCCTCTCAGTCAGCTGAACCAGCACTGATTGGTTACCGTCGGCCAGTGCTAACTTGTGCTCCAGCACATTCTGCAGCTCAGAAACCGCTTGCTTTGCCGTCTTGTTTGTGCTTCCAGTGGACGACACAAACGCTTTCCGGCGTGCGGGACCATAAACAATCAACATGGTGCTGGAGCGTGCCGAACCGACTCAGGAAGCCGGGGCTGAATGGAATACCTTCCGGAGATTTGAGCTGGTCTGGTTATGATGCTGATAACTGCCATGACAACTTTACGGTACTCTTTTTCTGAGCTGATGATCAGCCGCATTGCTTACGTTTGAGGCCGGTAAGCATAACATTCCTGTATGAATCAGTTGTTGACTAGGCTGGCTTTGGCGTCCATCTTTCGTCCTGCCTGATAGTTGACGGACTGATAGTGCCACCAGCAGTGGCGAATGGTATGGTAACTGATACGACCTTGATCCGGCGCGCTGTCATTTCAATCCCGAGTGCTTCATCGGACGGATTGTGACGTCACCGGACGTACTGCGACGTCTTGTATTCGGACAAGTATCGCGCTCCGTCTCCCTCTGTCCCGTGCAGTCATTGTCCTCGTTGTGGCGCCCTGTCCCGTGCAGTCTGCGCGCGTGTCCGTGGTGGACTTGGCTCCCTCGGTCCGTGGTGCGCGGCACGTCTGCACGGTCGCGTGACCGGAGCGTGCTCACTGAGAACTGTGCACGGCGGCACGTCTGTGCGGCTGTGTGCCGGTCGGCCGTCACCGCACGTCACAGAGTTCAGTGTGTGCATGACCCGGGGACGGCCAGAGAGGCTGGTGGGAGGCGCGCCTGACCGTCTGGCTACGGTGACGGCCGGCGTCGACAGGTAGGCAGGCAGGCAGGCAGGCAGCAGCCGACACCGCCGCTGGCCGCCTGCCACCTGGCTGCGTCGGCGGCCGGCCGGTACACCTCAATGCAGGCTAATGGCTGCCGCGTGTGCCGCGTGTGCCGCGTGTGCTGTGTGTGTGCCGCGTGTGATGCGTGTGCCGCGTGTGCCGCGTGTGCTGTGTGTGATGTGTGTGATGTGTGTGCTGTGTGTGCCGCGTGTGATGTGTGTGCCGTGTGTGCTGTGTGTGCCGTGTGCTGTGTGTGCCGCGTGTGCCGCGTGTGCCGCGTGTGCTGTGTGTGATGTGTGTGCTGTGTGTGCCGCGTGTGATGTGTGTGCCGTGTGTGCTGTGTGTGCCGTGTGCTGTGTGTGCCGCGTGTGATGTGTGTGCCGCGTGTGCTGTGTGTGCCGCGTGTGCCGCGTGTGCTGAGTGTGCTGAGTGTGCTGAGTGTGCTGAGTGTGCTGTGTGTGCTGGTGTTCGTCCCCTGGCGCGCGAACCCATCAGCCCCGCAGTTTCAGTTTCAGTGTATTTTGTTTAACAAAAAGATGCATACATTACAACAGACAATTGCGGATCGGCGCAAAGGCAAAAGTTTAAATTAAAGCGCCGCTTCAACAGAATGAAATGGAACAAAACATAGCGAAACCAAGAAACCGGTAACGCCGGCCCCGCCAACAGCCCACCGAGCAGCCAGGGGAAATGCAGGTACCAGCTGCGACCAGACCACGGGCCCACCGAGCAGCCAGGGGAAATGCAGGTACCAGCTGCGGCCAGACCACGGGCCCACCGAGCAGCCAGGGGAAATGCAGGTACCAGCTGCGGCCAGACCACGGGCCCACCGAGCAGCCAGGGGAAATGCAGGTACCAGCTGCGGCCAGACCACGGGCCCACCGAGCAGCCAGGGGAAATGCAGGTACCAGCTGCGGCCAGACCACGGGCCCACCGAGCAGCCAGGGGAAATGCAGGTACCAGCTGCGGCCAGACCACGGGCCCACCGAGCAGCCAGGGGAAATGCAGGTACCAGCTGCGGCCAGACCACGGGCCCACCGAGCAGCCAGGGGAAATGCAGGTACCAGCTGCGGCCAGACCACGGGCGGCAACAGTCTGTCTGTCCAGCGTCTGTGAAGTGTTTGTGTTACTGTTGGAGTGTGGGTGTGTGCTATGAACGCCGTGGCCAGCACTGTGCCGCGGTACTGTAGGGCGGTGGCCGCCGGACTGCCGGACCGCCGCTAACCGGCCCTCTCTCTCGCCTCTGCCGAATCACGGCCCGGACTGTAGCGCCGAGCCCGCCTCCCTTTCTAATTATGCATTGTGCGCGGTGCTGGTGTCTGAGGAAAATGGCGACTGACCTGTTCTCTGTAGCAAGGACACGAGGAAAGATTGTATTCCAGTGCTGTTTCCCCTCCACTGATCAGCTGTGACCTGGTCTCCTGCTCTCCTGATCTCTGAGATCTGTCTGCCTCCGCTGCCGGCCCGATTACCGGCCGTTCGACTCTCCCCCTCTCAGCGGTCCGGTGTCCTGATCTCCTGAGATCTGTCTGCCTCCGCTGCCGGTCCGATTGCCGGCCGTTCGACCCACCCCCTCTCAGCGGTCCGGTGTCCTGATCTCTGAGATATGTCTGCCTCCGCTGCCGGTCCGATTGCCGGCCGTTCGACCCTCCCCCTCTCAGCGGTCCGGTGTCCTGATCTCTGAGATCTGTCTGCCTCCGCTGCCGCCCCGATTGCCGGCCGTTCGACCCTCCCCTCTCAGCGGTCCGGTGTCCTGATCTCTGAGATCTGTCTGCCTCCGCTGCCGGCCCGATTGCCGGCCGTTCGACCCACCCCCTCTCAGCGGTCCGGTGTCCTGATCTCTGAGATCTGTCTGCCTCCGCTGCCGGCCCGATTGCCGGCCGTTAGACCCACCCCCTCTCAGCGGTCAGCGGTGCGTCGCTGGGCTGTCCCGTGACGGGGGCGGCGGCGGCGGCAGTGTCTGTGTCGTGTGTCGTGTCGACTCGTCTGTGACGCGGCCGGCCGGCTGTCAGCACGGCAACACGTGTCGGCACGCTCACCGAATTACAGCGGGCCGGCCGGCTGTCGTGGTCACGTCGGCCGCCAGCCGGCCGCCGCCGCGATCCGCCCCTCACGTCACACGTCACACGTCACTCGTCCACGTCACTCGTCCACGTCACTCGTCCACGTCACTCGTCCACGTCACTCGTCCACGTCACTCGTCCACGTCACTCGTCCACGTCACTCGTCACACGGCTCTCGCCACGGAGCCTGTCTCAGACTGCCTGGAGCTGCGTGAGAATGCAGGCAGCCCTGTCTTGTGTGTTCGCTCCGACAGGCGGAGCGCGTGCGTGCGCGTGTGCGTGTGCGTGTGCGTGTGCGCGTGCGCGTGCGTGCACGCGCGCGCGTTAGCACTCCCATCCCGTACAAAGGCCAGGAGCGGCAGGCAGGTTTTAGCGGTGGCGCCAGCCTACGCCGACTCCCTGAAGGCCCTCCTCGTGTCCGACAGCCGCCAGGCACAGACGGCTATATTGAAGGTCATGGCGTAAACTTCATGTTTGGCCGGCGGCATCATGCCGATCCGCCTCAGCGGAGAACGTATGGGGTGGGGGAGTAGAACGACGCCGGCCTCGGACGCCGGTCTCTGACGCCGGTCTCTCGGACGCCGGTCTCTCGGACGCCGGTCTCTGGCGCCGGTCTCTGGCGCCGGTCTCTGGCGCCGGTCTCTCGGACGCCGGTCTCTCGGACGCCGGTCTCGGACGCCGGTCTCGGACGGCGGTCTCGGACGCCGGTCTCTCGGACGCCGATCTCTCGGATGCCGGTCTCAGACGCCGGTCTCGGACGCCGGTCTCGGACGCCGGTCTCTCGGACGCCGGTCTCTCGGATGCCGGTCTCTGACGCCGGTGCCGGTGACGGTGGTGATTGCGTGGGAGAGTGTCGCGTCGGTGGGGGCAGCGGCCGGAACCAGGGTCGCCGCCACCGCTCCCACGTGACTTCTCCTGCGCTGCTGGCCCGCCGCCGCCTCTGCCCTGTTCAGCACACCTTCGTCCCGGCGCCGTGACCGGCGGAGCTGCGTGACTCGGCGTGAAGGTGGCCCGGCGTGTGTCGGTGCCCCCGGGCCGATGCGCGGCTTGCTGGCTGGCGCCGTGCCCGGGCCGGCTGGGCGCGTGTTGAATGCCGCGTGTGCCGCGTCGTGACGGCCCGGTGGCTCTCACGACACGCACAGCTCTCTGACACGCACCGCAGGCACCGCAGGCACCGCAGGCACCGCAGGCACCGCAGACACCGCAGACACCGCAGACACCGCAGACACCGCAGGCACCGCAGACACCGCAGGCACCGCAGGCACCGCAGGCACCGCAGGCACCGCAGGCACCGCGGGCACCGCGGGCACCGCGGGCCCGGGGGCACCGCGGGCCCGCGGGCACCGCGGGCCCGGGGGCCGGCTGACGGCCGTCGGGCCGGCGTCGGTATGGGGTCAGTGACTTCAGGTCGGGCTCCCGGCTCCACACCACACCGGCTCGGCTGGATCGCGATCGCAGGGCAAAGTCTGCCTGCCGCCGGGATAATTATCCCGGCTCCACACCACACCGGCTCGGCTGGATCGCGATCGCAGGGCAAAGTCTGCCTGCCGCCGGGATAATTATCCCGGCTCCACACCACACCGGCTCGGCTGGATCGCGATCGCAGGGCAAAGTCTGCCTGCCGCCGGGATAATTATCCCGGCTCCACACCACACCGGCTCGGCTGGATCGCGATCGCAGGGCAAAGTCTGCCTGCCGCCGGGATAATCTGGAGCCGTTCGGCGTAATCCGGGCAGGGATCTGCCCTGCGGCCGACCGCCGACCGGTAGTGTGCAAGGAGAGGTCAGCTGATGTATCGGACCGCTGACCGGAAGTGTGGAAGGAGAGGTGAGCTGATGTATCGGACCGCTGACCGGAAGTGTGGAAGGAGAGGTCAGCTGATGTATCGGACCGCTGATCGGAAGTGTGGAAGGAGAGGTCAGCTGATGTATCGGACCGCTGACCGGTAGTGTGGAAGGAGCCGGGTCATAGTGCAGCAGATCTGCCGGGGGGTCATGGTGCAGCAGATCTGCCGGGGGGTCATGGTGCAGCAGATCTGCCGGGGGTCATAGTGCAGCAGATCTGCCGGGTCATAGTGCAGCAGATCTGCCGGGGGCATAGTGCAGCAGATCTGCTGGGGGGTCATGGTGCAGCAGATCTGCCGGGTCATAGTGCAGCAGATCTGCCGGGGGGTCATAGTGCAGCAGATCTGCTGGGGGGTCATAGTGCAGCAGATCTGCTGGGGGGTCATAGTGCAGCAGATCTGCCGGGTCATAGTGCAGCAGATCTGCCGGGGGGTCATAGTGCAGCAGATCTGCCGGGGGCATAGTGCAGCAGATCTGCCGGGGGTCATAGTGCAGCAGATCTGCCGGGGGGTCATAGTGCAGCAGATCTGCCGGGGGGTCATAGTGCAGCAGATCTGCCGGGGGTCATAGTGCAGCAGATCTGCCGGGGGGTCATAGTGCAGCAGATCTGCCGGGGGTCATAGTGCAGCAGATCTGCCGGGGGTCATAGTGCAGCAGATCTGCCGGGTCATAGTGCAGCAGATCTGCCGGGGGGTCATAGTGCAGCAGATCTGCCGGGGGTCATAGTGCAGCAGATCTTCCGGGGGGTCATAGTGCAGCAGATCTGCCGGGGGTCATAGTGCAGCAGATCTGCCGGGGGGTCATAGTGCAGCAGATCTGCCGGGTCATAGTGCAGCAGATCTGCCGGGGGGGTCAGTGCAGCAGATCTGCCGGGGGGTCATAGTGCAGCAGATCTGCCGGGTCATAGTGCAGCAGATCTGCTGGGGGGTCATAGTGCAGCAGATCTGCCGGGTCATAGTGCAGCAGATCTGCTGGGGGGTCATAGTGCAGCAGATCTGCCGGGGGGTCATGGTGCAGCAGATCTGCCGGGGGTCATAGTGCAGCAGATCTGCCGGGGGTCATAGTGCAGCAGATCTGCCGGGTCATAGTGCAGCAGATCTGCCGGGGGTCATAGTGCAGCAGATCTGCCGGGGGGTCATAGTGCAGCAGATCTGCCGGGGGGTCATAGTGCAGCAGATCTGCCGGGGGTCATAGTGCAGCAGATCTGCCGGGGGGTCATAGTGCAGCAGATCTGCCGGGGGTCATAGTGCAGCAGATCTGCCGGGGGTCATAGTGCAGCAGATCTGCTGGGGGGTCATAGTGCAGCAGATCTGCCGGGTCATAGTGCAGCAGATCTGCCGGGTCATAGTGCAGCAGATCTGCCGGGGGGTCATAGTGCAGCAGATCTGCCGGGTCATAGTGCAGCAGATCTGCCGGGGGTCATAGTGCAGCAGATCTGCCGGGGGGCATAGTGCAGCAGATCTGCGCCGCCGGCCTGGTGGCCAGACGCCGTTTTCACGCGAATTGGTGGTTCTATCGGTCCGCGGTGGTTGTGGCCAGGCCTGCCCGTCCCCCTCCGCCTCCGACCTCCAGTGTTCATGTTTGATGTGTATACACTGGTAGGGCGCGGTCAGGGTAGGCTGTCTCCGACATCAACAGCGATATCCCATCGCCAGAGGTGAACACAAAAACGATCGCTGACGCAGCGGATTGTGCGATTTTCGATTGGACAGAGGTCGTGAACGCTGAATAGTTGTTTTGTGAAGCGGCGCCATAGAGCTGTTTCTAGCGAACCGGCAAAGTGATGCAAGGGGTTATTTGTTATATACCGAGTGAAAAACTACTGATGAAAACCTCTTTTGGTTGGGCGTGCTGCGCTCAGCGCATGGTTGGCGGGTCCCGTGACAGTAGCAGGCATCCATTGTCTTGGGACGAAAGCCGGGGACCCTGCGGCAGTACCACCCATGTCTCCATTGCCCCGAGGACGTAGGCCGGAGATCCTGCTACAGTACACCCACACTCAGAAACACTAGACCTTTTGCTAAACGCTCTTCCCTGAGAAACCCGCACGGTTTCCATTTCGAGACCTGCCAGTGGATGGTCTTGACTGATAAATCTACATGGTCTCCGCGTTGGTCGTTGAGAGTAAATATATATCCAGCTGACCATTCTATGTCTGAGACAATCAGGCAGTCGACGAATAAGAAAAGTCTGTCCCGACCGAGGATCGAACCCGCGGGATGTTTTTGCAGTCAGCTGTTGAGAACGATGAATGGTCTCCTGAAAACAGTAAATGGTCTCCTGAAATTGAATTCATTCCATGAAGATTTCCCCACCATGGCATTGGCAGGTGGCGCTGTAATCGTAACGACTGAAAAGTGTTTTATTCAAATAAATGCCTCACAGGTGTAGGAACAGGGGGCCGGGGGGGACATGGCCCCTCACTTTTCGGCCATTTTTTGGGCTAAAATATTTATCTTTGCTTGGTGAGAAACGTTTCTGATGGCAAAAGGTTCGCCAAGACGAGAACAGCACAAATATGCTAAGAAATCTTCCATAGGGGGGACACACACCCACACATACACACACTTTCCGTGATGTTCCTGCGTTCCTGAAATGCCTAATAACTATTATTTTTTTGATTGTTTTGATTTGTAAATATTACTTGCATACCATCATTTGTTAACCAAACAATATCTATACACGAAAAGTCGGTAAGTATTACCATCACCCAGCCTTGGTTCACCCAGCCTTGGTTGGTACCGTCTTCTTGCCTACCCAGGTACGAGCCGTGGTGGCTCATTGGTTCGGCTAGGACTGGGGTTTCAGCCGAACGCTATTGACGGGGGGAGGGGCGTTAAACGCCCCCTGGTTATCCTCCGAACCAATAGTGACGCCCGTTAGTCATGTGAAGGGTTGCCGGTTCGATCCCTGCGGGCGCTGTCATTTTTATTCACGTAATTGCGTGTGCGTATACGCACAGCGAAGATAATTTGGCTTGACTGAGAACCTGAGACCAAAATATCCGTGTAAAATCCTCTCCAAGTCCCTGTCCTAGTCCCTGAGAGTAAACATCCATAGGTGGAGAGTACAATTTTCTTGTCAGGAAAATCAAGATTTCCATTTTTTTCCTCAATTATTTCACTTTGAAAGTAATAATTCCTAATTTGTAATAGATATAAAATCCTTGTGAGGAAAATTGATTTTATTTTAACTACAATGTCGGTAAGATCAGGTGAAAAGAGAGAAAATTTCCAGAAAAAAATATGAAGAGCCAAATTCTTTGGACCCAAAAAGTCCAGGAAATGGCAAAAATTCTGAGGCTGGACTCACCTGGCAATCCCTGTATCCCTGCATCCGTGCATCCGTGCTGCGTCTGATGTGTGCTCGCTTTACGTCTGTCGAGTGGCCAGCGCCGGCCCGTCAGCTGCGTCACCCCTGCGTCACCCCTCCACCAGGGCGCGGCGCATCTGGCGGCCGGCCAACCGGGACTCAGCACGCACGTGTCACATCCTCCCTCCCCGGCGGAGCAGAGCTGGCCGAGCATTTCCCGTCTTTGATTTCAACTGAATTAAAGCCGTCGAGCTGCGGCTGAGCTTCGGAATCTTTCAGTGAATTACCTCTTCCGTGTGTCGTTGTTTCCCAAGCTCCTCCCATGCGTTGGTTCTGTGCTGAAGCCTGTGTGTGTCTGTGTGCGGGCAGGTGGGCGGCGCCAGCGGCGGGGACCCGCTGCCCGGCTGGCTGGCGTTCGACCCGGCACTGCGCACCTTCTCCGGCGTGCCGCTGGCCATCGAGCTCGGCCCCCATCTCGTCACGGTGCGCGCGCTCGGCGCTGACCGTCACAGCAGCGCCAAGGACCGCTTCATGGTGGACGTGGTCCGCGAGAGAGGTGGGTGTGGGGACAGGTCGGGACGGGGTCCGCGAAAGAGGTGGGTATGGGTGCAGGTCGGGGCGGGGTCCGGGAGAGAGGTTAGTGTGGGGGCAGGTCGGGACGGGGTCCGTGAGAGAGGTTAGTGTGGGTGCAGGTCGGGGCAGGGTCCGTGAGAGGTGGGTGTGGGTGCAGGTCGAGACGGAGGCCATGAGAGGTGGGTATGGGTGCAGGTCGGGGCGGGGGCCGTGAGAGATGTGGGTATGGGTACAGGTCGGGACGGGGTCAGTGAGAGGTGGGTGCAGGTCGGGGCAGGGTCCGTGAGAGGGGTGGGTGTGGGTGCAGGATGCTGCCGGTATGGGGAGCTGGCAGGGCTGGCGGCGGCGGGCGTTGTGCCAGCGCCGGATCAGCTGCCGGCGCGGCGGCGGCGGGAGTGGGTCGGGCGGCCCGGCCCGGCCCGGCCCGGCCAGGTGCCGCCGCTCATGGTCAATAGTGAGTCAGGCCGAGTTCGAGCGGCCGTCTGTAGTGACGTCAGCGTTTACCGAGAGACCTGGCGCGTCGGCCGAGTGCGGTGTGTGCTCAGTGGGAAAGGCCGGCTGCGTGACGTGACGTGACGTGACCGACCCTGGCGGTGACTCGGGTTGAGGTGGTGTGGTGAGCGTGCCGCCCCCGCCCCCACCCCCTCCCCCCGCCGGTCGGTACGGAGAAGCAGTGTTCCCGTGCTGCCGCCGCCTGCCGGTGTCGAATTGGAGCGGACCGGGTGCCACGCCGCGGTGGAGGGAAACCGAGCCTGGTGCGGCGCCTCGCTGACGGCTGGGGTAGGGGAAGGGGGGGGGGGGTGTCACTTGAGGCGGCGCCTCTGCCGGGCTACCACTCAAATGGTTCGACTAGTTCACGTTTTGAGGATAATTTGGAAGTATTGCCGGTCAATGATCGTTGATAGGAACAGCTGGGTATAACATAATACGTTCTCTTAACCCGGCATTGACTGGGGTCTCAGCCGAACGCCATTGACGGGGGGAGGGGCGATACACGCCCCCCCCCCCCTGGTTATCTTCCGAACCAATGATCGCAGCGAGACGCGCAAGGCGACATTCGAAAACTCTCAATAAGATGAATCTAAAGCATGCTATTTTTTTTTTAAAGTGTGGTCAAATGTCGGGTCACTGTCAGGTCAAAGGTCAAAATCGACGTATTTTAGTTTATGGGCCATACTTTCCAGCAAAAGCCATCGATTACGACCATGATCACCCAAAGTGCTGCCAAAGGTATTATACACATCCCGCATGGGCTAAATCACAAGTGATTGTTGGCAAAGGTCAAGGTCAGGTCACAAACATATCACTATGCGCAAAATATCTAGGAAAGTCATGCAACACATGTTTTATGGGTTATTTTCCACGTAGAATTCGATAGTGATGTCATTTTACCAACTGAATTCATTGACGAAGTTATTTTCAAGTGCAGGTCAAGCTCAGGTCACTGAAGGTCAAAATGTGAAATTTATAAATGTACAAAAGAAGGCATATTTTATGGACCAGTTTTCTCTCATGAATACAGTGCTAGCATTCATTTGTCTGTATCTCGTTCATAACAGCCAAAAAACGCAATTTCAAAATATTATGTCATGAGTTACCCATACTTTAGATGTCATAAGTCAGTCAAAAATGGAGATGATAATTTGGTATGGTAATTGCCTAGGTATGGTTCTATTGCATATCTTCCGTTTTTGTTTAAAAAAAAAGATTTTGTGATAATTTCCCCTTGAAGTTTTTTTAGTTTTTTTTGGGGGTAAAAAACTAAAATTTCAAGACAAATCCGAGATAGCCAGTTCGTCGTAGCCCTTGCAAATTGTTATCTTTGGGCGTTTTTCGATTGCATTTTGCTTCAAATGTGGCATTTGTATGGCCTGGCAAAGTTTAGGCTGATTTTGGTGTAAAACTCGTGTAGTGACACTAAATTCGCTATAACTCGAGAGAAAAAATCGACGAAATTCCTCATTTTTGCACACAAGACGTAACAATGATTTATTAGAAGGTACCCGAAGTTTCCCGTTAATAGCGCTATTAGTTTGGCAGCTATTGCGAAAATTCATCAGGAGGCGTTAAACGCCCCCCCCTCCCTCTCTCCCAGTCAATGGCGGGTTAGGAGGCACTCTGCGATCACGATTTGTTGCGTGTTTCTATCATGCACCTTGCTGTCCCTTGTAACCGCTCCCTCCCTGCACACCCCATTGTTGCGTCTGCGCCGGCAGCTGTGTGTTGTGTGACGGCCGTGTCGCCGCTGGCTGGCGACCCGCGCCTGCCAATCGATGTGTGTTGCAGCCCTCGATATAGCGATCGATGCAGGTGTCTCGTGTCGTGTTGCAGACGCGGAGCTGGCCGGCCAGCCGCCGGGTCGCGACGAGGAGAGCGGCGAGCTGAGCTGCGCCGACAACAGCGCCGCCACCGTCCTCTCACTCTACTTCGACGTCGCGCCGCAGTCGCTAGATGGCGCACATCGACTCGGCCTGCTGCGCGCCGTGGCAGGTGAGTCGCTGCCTCTGGCCGACTGGGAGGTGTGTTAATGCCGGGTCTGGGTAGGACCTCCGATGGCCGACTGGGAGGTGTGTTAATGCCGGGTCTGGGCAGGACCTCCGATGGCCGGCTGGGAGGTGTGTTAATGCCGGGTCTGGGCAGGACCTCCGATGGCCGACTGGGAGGTGTGTTAATGACGGGTCTGGGCAGGACCTCCGATGGCCGACTGGGAGGTGTGTTAATGCCGGGTCTGGGCAGGACCTCCGATGGCCGGCTGGGAGGTGTGTTAATGCCGGGTCTGGGCAGGACCTCCGATGGCCGGCCTGACCTCCGATGGCCGACCTGACTAAGCAGCCGATGGCCCGTTGTGAGCAGTGCATGAATACATTTTCCGGTGCAACAATAACAGCAACATTTAGGCTCATGTTATCAACACATCGCACATTATGTTTTGAATTTCGTTGACAGTTGACACAAGGACGAAAACGTTGAGTAGTTTCGCTTCGTGTTTTGTTTCTATTTTGTCCCGTTTTCTGGCACTTTTGTCGTACAGTGACTTAGCGAGTGTTTTGCACTATTTGCCTTTAAGTATCTGTGTGACTGAAATATCTGTGTGACTCTGAAGTCTCGGTGTGACTCTGAAGTCTCGGTGTGACTCTGAAGTCTCGGTGTGACTCTGAAGTCTGTGACTCTGCAGTCTCGGTGTGACTCTGAAGTCTCGGTGTGATTCTGAAGTCTGTGACTCTGAAGTCTCGGTGTGACTCTGAAGTATCGGTGTGACTCTGCAGTCTCTGTGACTCTGCAGTCTCGGTGTGACTGAAGTCTCGGTGTGACTCTGAAGTATCGGTGTGACTCTGAGGTCTGTGACTCTGAAGTCTCTGTGACTATGCAGTCTCGGTGTGACTCTGCAGTCTCGGTGTGACTGAAGTCTCGGTGTGACTCTGTAGTCTCGGTGTGACTCTGAAGTATCGGTGTGACTCTGCAGTCTCGGTGTGACTGCAGTCTCGGTGCGGTGGATAACGGACGGTTGTTGTCCGGCAGAGAGTCTGCAGGTGGACGCCGAGGCGATACACATGTCCTCCCGCGGCGGCGGCCTGCCGCTGGACGACGACAGCGTGCTGGAGGCCGGTGCCGGTGCCCGCGCCCGACAATCGCACCAGCTCAGTGTGCTCTCCTGGAAGGTAACCAGCCGGCCAGACGGTACCGCTCGCAGGGGACGGTAGTTCGCCAGGCAGTTTGCCAGTAGTAACTCCTGTGTGTGTGTGTTTACCAGTATGTGTCGGATCCCCAGAGTTGCTGTTGTTATGAATGCTGTAGTAATTGTTAATTGCTCTTCGTTGCTGCAAGTGTCGGTTATTGATGAGCGTTGACCCGGTCTGGCTGTCAGTAGCGCGTGCTGCTGTGCCGCCCCACTGCTCCCCGCCGACTGACCGTCTGGCTGACCGTCTGGCTGACCGTCTGACTGACCGTCTGGCTGACCGTCTGGCTGACCGTCTGGCTGACCGTCTGGCTGACCGTCTGGCTGACCGTCAGGTGGGTTGCTCTGCGTTGATCCGGCCCGACCAGCAGGCTGCCGTGGAGGCGGTGCGCTCCGACTCGAGGCTGGCGCGCCTGTCGGCCGCCACCGGACAGCCGGCCGCCGCCTGGCTGCTCACCACCAGCCTGTCGGCCGGCCGACACCGCCGCGAGGTGAGAAATGACACGACACCGCCGCGAGGTGAGAGATGACACGACACCGCCGCGAGGTGAGAGATGACACGACACCGCCGCGAGGTGAGAGGTGACACGACACCCCGCAGAGCTGACACGACACCGCCGCGAGGTGAGATGACACGACACCCCGCAGAGCTGACACGACACCGCCGCGAGGTGAGAGATGACACGACACCGCCGCGAGGTGAGAGATGACACGACACCGCCGCAGAGCTGTCAGACACGCCGTGCTGACACGGCAATCGAGACGACAGACGGTACAGACGGCAGACGGTACAGATCACCACAGTTCCCATGTGATTGCGGTACCCAGAAACGCGAATAATTACCATTATAATTATCATCGTCTTTAATCATTTATAAATTGTCATTTGGCTGGAATGGTGCGTCCCAGCACAGAGTGAATCTCCAGTTATTCCTTCAGAATGTGTATCATGTAGAATAGGCGGGCATCGCACAGTGACTGGAGCACTGGTCTGGTGACGGCCAGTGCTCCAGTCACTGTGTGCGAGTCCCCTCCCTCACTTCCTTCCTTCCTTCCTTCCTTCCTCACTTCCTTCCTTCCTTCCTTCCTTCCTTCCTCACTTCCTTCCTTCCTTCCTTCCTCACTTCCTTCCTTCCTTCCTTCCTTCCTTCCTTCCTTCCTTCCTTCCTTCCTTCCTTCCTTCCTTCCTTCCTTCCTTCCTTCCTTCCTTCCTTCCTTCCTTCCTTCCTTCCTTCCTTCCTTCCTTCCTTCCTTCCTTCCTTCCTTCCTTCCTTCCTTCCTTCCTTCCTTCCTTCCTTCCTTCCTTCCTTCCTTCCTTCCTTCCTTCCTTCCTTCCTTCCTTCCTTCCTTCCTTCCTTCCTTCCTTCCTTCCTCGGTACCTCCCTGCCTCGGTACCTCCCTGCCTCCATGCATCCCTTCCTTCATCCCTGTCTCCCTGTCTCCCTATCTCCCTGCCTCACTTCCTTCATCCCTGCCTCCCTGCCTCCACGCTTCCCTTTCTCCCTGCCTCCCTACCTCCCTACCTCCCTGCCTCCCTGCCTGCACGCCTCCCTGCCTACACGCCTGCACGCCTGCACGCCTCCCTGCCTCCCTGCCTCCCTGCCTCCCTGCCTCCCTGCCTCCCTGCCTCCCTGCCTCCCTGCCTCCCTGCCTCCCTGCCTCCCTGCCTCCCTCCCGTCTGTGATCTGCCGTCGTCTCCCTCCCCCGCCACCAGCGTCCACTCACTGCTCCCCTGCTCCCTCCTCGGCCGTCAGGCGCAAGATGACGGCTCCGGTGGCTGGTCAGATGACGACTACAGCTATGACGACTACGAAGACTCAGCCTACGACGATTACGACTACGGCGACCCGGCGTCGCGCGTGGTGCCCTCGCTGGCGACGCCGTCGTTCGACGCCCCGCCCTCGTCGCCGGTGTACCCGCCGCCGCGCGTCTCCGCCCCTGTGGCCGTCTCTCGGATGAGCACGCCCGTACCGGTGCTGGTGCAGCCGACACGCTACCCTGACCTGCTGCAGCCGAGCAGGGAGACTGAGAGCCAGGCCGCGCCGCCGCTGGACACCACCCACCTCGAGTCGTCCATGGCCGTGCCTGGAGGACGGGTAGAGGTGAGCACTCGGCAGGCCGCAGTGTGGCCGCAGCATGGCAGCATGGTCTGGTCAGCGGCGCCTTGCCCACTGCTGCTCTTTGTTGCTTCGATCTTATGTGTTCACAGTTTGTTTGGCAGATCGGATCAGGGGCAAAGCCATTATGAAATGTCCATGTGCAAGAAAAGCTTGTCATTTTTTGCCACTCACTCAAATGGAGACATTACCGACTGCTTTCCCTGATTGGTATCTGCGCTGGCCCGTTTTGTCTGCGGTGTGTCATCGACTATGTGCCCGTCTCGTTGCGCCCCAGGCGACTGCGCGGCTGCCGGGCGGCTCTGTAGTGGCCCCGACTGCCACCCTGCCCGAACCCGCCGAGACCACCGCCGTCGGCGTCCTCGACTTCCCGCCGCACCTGAAGCGGCACATGCGTAAACTGCTGCTGGTCGCCGGAAAGGAGTTTCGCGTGCGCGTGCCCGAGGAGACGTTCGAGGACCTCGAGTCTGGCATGACGCGGCAGCTGACGCTGACACTGCGCAAGGTGGACGGCCAGCCGCTGGACGCCCACGACTGGCTGCAGTTCGACGCCGAGAGACAGGAGATCTACGGACTGTGAGTGGCCGCAGAGCTCTGTCAGGGTAGGCGTGTCGGACTGTCATCTAATCAGCCTATGTCGGATGATGCTGCGCCAGTCGGCGTCTGCTGCAGTGTCGGAGTATCGGCTGAAGCGTGTGGCGTACTGGACACATTTCCGGCCGGAGTCCGTATCAGCGCCGATAACCTGATGTGCATTCGAACAACACTTAGCGGTGGTCCGTGCTACCATATCAGTTATTGTGCCTAAATGCCTAAATGACACCCTGTCTTCCAGACCGTGACCAACTCCCGTCTCCCGTGTGACTGACTCCGTCTCCCGTCTCCCCAGTCCGCATGAGCAGCACGTGGGCGAGTACCACTTTGAGCTGACGGCGTATGACGAGGAGGGCGGCACGGCCACCGAGCGGCTGTCGGCGGCCGTCCGGCTCGACCAGCAGTGGCGCGCCATAAACCACCGCTTCTACCTCACCTTCAAACTGCTCCGCCAGCAGGACTTCAACCGCACGGTGAGGGCGTGACGCGAGGCTCCGGAGCCGCCGGGGGATGGGATGGCACGACACGGGCCGACCGGAGGACGGAGGTGGAGGGCCGCAGTCGGCAGCGAACTTCTTAGTTCAGATTGTCTGGTGTGGATGACTGATTTTACGCGAATACTGCTTTTAAATTTAGTTCAAATGTTTTGATGTGATGAATTTCTGAGGTCAGGATACGCGCTAGCAAAGCTAGTTGCAGAGGCCCTGACCCCACCATCTGATCGAATAATTCCAGGTCATCGGCAGAATTTAGTGGCGAAATGTTAGGATTGGGACCCTAAAGACCATTATGACCGGCGACTGTCCGCCCGGCTCGCTTCATCTGACCTCGAACGTGGCAGCTGCCACCGGCCGCAGGTCATCCCCGCCAGGAGCAAATGCGAGCGCCGAAGCGTCTCGAACCCACCTTGCCAGGGTGGGCCAGATCTGTAGTCTAGCGCTCTTCCTTCCGAGCTGCGTGGCGGACAGCGAGTGTTGGCGAGTGTTGTAACGTCTGATGTCTGATTTCTGCTGGATGCTGGCGGGAGGGTTGGGTCTGATGTCTGATGTCTGATGTCTGATGTCTGATGTCTGATGTCTGATGTCTGATGTCTGATGTCTGATGTCTGATGTCTGATGTCTGACGTATGACGTCTGACGTCTGACGTCTGTCTGATGTCTGACGGGCAGGTGGACTGGGAGCTGCTGATGCTGCGGAAGCTGGCCAACATGTTTGATCAGAGCTCGACCTCCAGCCTCCTGGTGTACGACATCCGGCGCATTGACGGTTCGGTGCGACTCGGCTGGGTTAACGACACCATCAGCACGCACCGCTGCGACAAGCTGGCGCTGGCACGCATCGCCTCGGTACGTCCCGAACACAGACGGCGCGCCGTGCTGAGCAGACGCGAAGCCTGTCCTGACCACAGACGGCGCGCCGTGCTGAGCAGACGTGAAGCCCGTCCTGACCACAGACGGCGCGCCGTGCTGAGCTGACGTGAAGCCCGTCCTGACCACAGACGGCGCGCCGTGCTGAGCTGACGTGAAGCCTGTCCTGACCACAGACGGCGCGCCGTGCTGAGCAGACGTGAAGTCCGTCATGACCACAGACGGCGCACCGTGCTGAGCTGACGTGAAGCCTGTCCTGACCACAGACGGCGCGCCGTGCTGAGCAGACGTGAAGCCCGTCCTGACCGGCCGGCCGGCCGATCAGTTGCTGGGTAAACTTCACCCCCGGAGCAGGCCGGCCGGGAATGGCGGTGGGCGGACCTGTTCGCCGACTCTGCTGTAAACATTTACGTTGCGTGCCTGAGTGGCGGCTGTGAGCGCCAGATGCTGCTTGCCGTGAGAGGATAAACAGCTGGCGGTTTGGCACGGTGACATGAGCTGCGACTCATGACCGCCGGCCGGCCGGCCGGTCACATTCCTCCGTGGTCCCGGAAACTGTGACTGAGTGACTGAGTGACTGAGTGACTGAGTGACTGAGTGACTGAGTGACTGAGTGACTGAGTGACTGAGTGACGGAGTGACGGAGTGACGGAACGTCCGCTGAAACAACAGGCGCTCACACTCTGTCCCGGGTCGTAGCGCTGTTTGTTTGGTTTGTGTTGTGGAAGAGCGTTTGTGTGAGGACCTCCGCTCTGGACAGAGGGTGTTTTGTTTGTGTTGTGGAAGACCGCTGGAATGGGATGGGAGTACCGCCGGAATGGTAGGGTTTCCGGCCAGTACCGCCGGAATGGGAGGGTTTCCGGTCAGTTCCGCCGGAATGGGAGGGTTTCTGGCCAGTTCCGCCGGAATGGGAGGGTTTCTGGCCAGTTCCGCCGGAATGGGAGGGTTTCCTGCCAGTTCCGCCGGAATGGGAGGGTTTCCGGCCAGTTCCGCCGGAATGGGAGGGGTTCCGGCCAGTTCTGCCGGAATGGGAGGGTTTCCGGTCAGTTCTGCCGGAATGGGATGGTTTCCGGTCAGTTCCGCCGGAATGGGAGGGTTTCTGGCCAGTTCCGCCGGAATGGGAGAGTTTCTGCCAGTTCCGCCGGAATGGGAGGGTTTCCTGCCAGTTCCGCCGGAATGGGAGGGTTTCCGGCCAGTTCTGCCGGAATGGGAGGGTTTCCGGTAAGTTCCGCCGGAATGGGAGGGTTTCCAGCCAGTTCTGCCGAAATGGGAGGGTTTCTGGTCAGTTCCGCCGGAATGGGAGGGTTTCCGGTCAGTTCCGCCGGAATGGGAGGGTTTCCGGTCAGTTCCGCCGGAATGGGAGGGTTTCCGGCCAGTTCTGCCGGAATGGGAGGGTTTCCGGTCAGTTCCGCCGGAATGGGAGGGTTTCCGGTCAGTTCCGTCGGAATGGGAGGGTTTCCGGTCAGGTTGCCGGAATGGGAGGGTTTCCGGTCAGTTCCGCCGGAATGGGAGGGTTTCCGGCCAGGTCCGCCGGCTGCCAGTCCGGCCAGTACCGCCCGAATGCTTTTCGGGCGGTACTGCTGCTCAATGAGTAGAATTCCCTTTGTTTGTCTGACGGCAATTCATTGTCTTTGTAATGATGTACATAGATACACTGTATATCTTGGGTGTCGACAGACCCGCCTTTGAATACGTGCTTAATTCATACTCCTCGGGCTTTTGTGTGGTATTACGGCGCCGGTAGTGTTGAGGCTGTCAGCTGGCTGGCCGGTGTGGGCCGGCTGCTGACCTGTCTGTGACGCTGGTGTTTCCGGTCCCGAGTGTTTGCTGACCTGTCTGTGACTCTGGTGGTGCTTCCGGTCCCGAGTGTTTGCTGACCTGTCTGTGACTCTGGTGGTGCTTCCGGTCCCGAGTGTTTGCTGACCTGTCTGTGACTCTGGTGTTCCCGGTCCCGAGTGTTTGCTGACCTGTCTGTGACTCTGGTGTTTCCGGTCCTGAGTGTTTGCTGACCTGTCTGTGACTGGTGGTGCTTCCGGTCCTGAGTGTTTGCTGACCTGTCTGTGACTGGTGTTTCCGGTCCCGAGTGTTTGCTGACCTGTCTGTGACTGGTGCTTCCGGTCCCGAGTGTGTGCTGACCTGTCTGTGAATCTGGTGTTTCCGGTCCCGAGTGTTTGCTGACCTGTCTGCGACTGGTGTTTCCGGTCCCGAGTGTTTGCTGACCTGTCTGTGACTCTGGTGTTTCCGGTCCTGAGTGTTTGCTGACCTGTCTGTGACTGGTGGTGCTTCCGGTCCTGAGTGTTTGCCGACCTGTCTGTGACTCTGGTGTTTCCGGTCCTGAGTGTTTGCTGACCTGTCTGTGACTCTGGTGTTTCCGGTCCTGAGTGTTTGCTGACCTGTCTGTGACTCTGGTGTTTCCGGTCCTGAGTGTTTGCTGACCTGTCTGTGACTGGTGGTGTTTCCGGTCCCGAGTGTTTGCTGACCTGTCTGACTGTGTCTGTCTGTGTCTCCGGCGGCAGCACCTGCTGGGGAAGGGCGGCGCCGCCACTCCGGAGCTGCGCAAGGTGCTGTCTCCCGAGTTCAGCGCCCAGAAGGTGCGCCTGGAGCTGCTGAACGTGTGTCGTGGCGCCGAGCTGGTCTCTCTGCCGCCGCCGGCCACCGTGGCGCCGCGACGTAACGCGCCGCCGCGGCGGCTCCGACAGTTTGACCGTATCACCGCCAACGTCGGCAAACTGCTGAAACTGCAGGTAGGTCGTCAGGGTGGAGCTCAGCCAGTGGCCCAACGGAGGAGCGCTGGCTGGGAGCTTTGGAGAGGAGGTTCGAGGCGACGAAAAGTGTCCAGAGAAGTGTCCTTTGTATCATGCTCGGTGATGGCGCACGTTACTGGAGTGGAAATGGGTCGCGTCTCCCGATATTACATGATTTGTGAAAATATGGCTATTCCAGATTGTCATGCTGATTTATAATATTGTCGCGCTTATTTGAAGAAGCATAAGTAATAAGCATAAGTAGTAAATAGCATAAGTAAGTTTAGGTTCCGATTTGTTGTGTGCCGATCCGGCTGGCCGTGTAATGTGTGTCGGCGGACGTCCTGTGCGGGCCGATTACTGACTGGGACCGCTCTGTGACCGCCGCCAGGTGCCGGCCGACACGTTCTTTGACGAGGAGGACCAGGACGCGCGTGAGATGCAGCTTCGCCTGCTGACGGGCGACCGTCAGCCGGTGGCGCGCTCCAGCTGGCTCCAGTTCGAGCCGAAAAACCAGGAGTTCATCGGCCTGCCGCTCGACAAGGACGTCGGCCGATCCTACTACCACCTGGTCAGTTATGGTGGTAACCACCTGGTCAGTTATGGCGGTAACCACCTGGTCAGTTATGGCGGTAACCACCTGGTCAGTTATGGTGGTAACCACCTGGTCAGTTATGGTGGTAACCACCTGGTCAGCTATGGTGGTAACCACCTGGTCAGTTATGGTGGTAACCACCTGGTCAGTTATGGTGGTAACCACCTGGTCAGCTATGGTGGTAACCACCTGGTCAGCTATGGTGGTAACCACCTGGTCAGTTATGGTGGTAACCACCTGGTCAGTTATGGTGGTAACCGCCTGGTCAGCTATGGTGGTAACCACCTGGTCAGCTATGGTGGTAACCACCTGGTCAGTTATGGTGGTAACCACCTGGTCAGCTATGGTGGTAACCGCCTGGTCAGTTATGGTGGTAACCACCTGGTCAGCTATGGTGGTAACCACCTGGTCAGTTATGGTGGTAACCACCTGGTCAGTTATGGTGGTAACCACCTGGTCAGTTATGGTGGTAACCACCTGGTCAGCTATGGTGGTAACCACCTGGTCAGCTATGGTGGTAACCACCTGGTCAGCTATGGTGGTAACCACCTGGTCAGTTATGGTGGTACTACCGGGCCTTTATTATGACGCTTCTTCTACCGGTCAGTGTCAGTATTCATGCTATATGGAATTTGCAGCGAATGTTCGGGGCGAGATTGTTATTTTGGCCTGATCCGATACGATGTATTTATTTTGCCTGCTTGTTGTTCCCTGATCCGTTGCTTTTGAAATATCCAGGTGACAACTTGTAACCTGACATTTTGGAATGAAGAATTTACAAATTTGGTAATTGGCGGTTGATGGGGTTGGATGGATTTTTCGTCCCGTTAAATCAAGTTTGGGCTCGTACAATTGCCATCTTGCTGGCGAATAATTGTCTGGCTGCGTCAACCAATGCAATACATCTGTCTCAGCTTGTGAGTGATCGGCAGGGGGGCAATGTTCTGATTTCGCTCTGGAGGTGGATCGGCTGTGCACTCTAATGCTTTGCTGTTAATGGATAGGCTACTTGTTCGTATCCGACTGAGGTCACCGGCCTCCCCTTGTTCGTATTAGATTGAGGTCACCGGCCTCCCCGACTGCTGTTGTGTGCTGTGTGCGTGTCTTGTGCGTGTGAGTGTGCGTCTCCGCTCGTCTGACCCCCCCCCCCCCCCCCCCCTCCGGCAGGAGTGTATCGACAGTGGCGGTCTGAAGGCGTTCGACTCGATCGAGGTCGAGGTGGCTCCGCGACACAACGCCACCGACTACACGGTCGAGTTCGGCGTGACGCTCGACAACGAGTTCGCCTCTTTCGGCCGCGACCCGCTGCAGAAGCAGAGACTGATGGAGAAGCTGGCCGAGCTGATGGGCGACTCCAGTCCGGACGCGATGCTGGTGCACGCCATCCGGCCTGGCTCCGTGCTCTTCTCCTGGTTCAACGAGACGCTGGCGCGCGACCGCTGTCCGGACGCCGAGATCGCGGCGCTGCGTGGTGCGCTGCTGGACGACACGGAGCGCGTGCAGCCGGCCGCCGTGCAGGCGCTGGGACCGGAGTTCCGGCTGAGCGCGGCGCAGGTGACGGCGCGCGGCATCTGTCTGGCCGAGACCACGCCCACCACCGAGGTGGCGCCGACCGTGGCAGCCGGCCCGCTGGACGAGCAAGCGCCGGAAAGCAAGGGCGACGAGTACCTGGTGACGTTTATCATCCCTGCGGTAGTGATCGCCGCCATGCTCATCATTGCCGGCTTGATCGCTTGCGTGCTGTACCGCGCCCGGCGCCGCGGAAAGATGACCATGACCGACAACGGCACTTACGTCAGCCGAGGCATCCCCGTCATCTTCTCTGACGAGCTCGAAGACCGCATGGAGAAGAACGCCAAGACGCCGGTGATACTGACAAACGAGCGGCCGCCGGAGCCGCCCACGTACCCGGCCGACGGCGCCTCGCCGGCCACGCCGATGCTGGACGCGCGCGGCGAAGCGGCCGGCAGCGGCGCCGAGGACACTCCGTACGCGCGGCCGCCGCCGTTCGCCGGCGCCGGCGAGTCGAGCCGCGCCGGCCGCGTCAAGCCCGTGCCCAACCGGCAGCCGCCGCCGTACGTGCCGCCCTAGCGAGCCGGCGGCGGGGCGGCCGACGTGTGTGTGGGTGTGTATGTGATACGGGGCGGGCGGGCGGCGCGCGGTGCCCGCTCCGCTCCGACCCTAGTGAAATATCTCTGCGGTGGCGCTCAGTGTTGCGGTGAGGACTGCGGCGGCCGGCGGGCCCCGATATCATTCCTCTAGTGCAGTGCTGGCCGGGCCGCCGCCGCCGCCGCCGCCGCCGCCGCCGCCGCCGCCGCCGCCGCTCCGGCTGACGCCGCGCTGAACGGAGCCGGGAGCCGCCGCCGCCGGACACTGTGACTGCTGGACGGCGGAGACCCCGCGTCGGACGCCGCCCGGCCACCGCTCCGTGACGCAACGTGACGCCGGCTACCGCCCTGTGACGTGACGCCGGATACCCTGTGACGACGTGACTCCGGGTACTGCCCTGTAGACGTGACGCGACGTGACGCCGGGTACCGCCCTGTGGAGTGACGCCGGGTACCGCCCTGTGACGGGTGTGGTGGACGCGGATAGCGCGTTGGCTCTACGCTGCCACCTGTGTTGTAGCTGTGTGTGCGTGTGTGTGCTGTCCTGTGGACTGCCTGGACAGCCAGTCAAATCAGTCTGTCTGTGAGCTGCCGTATATCAGAGACGGGGCGCGCGCGGCGCGGAGTAGACCGGGCATTCAGTATTGTGGGCACGTGTGAACATGGGCTGAGGTGTATCCCAGGGAGACGTACTGCCGGGGAGACGTACTGTCCAGGAGAGACGTACTGTTCAGGAGAGACGTACTGTCCAGGAGAGACGTACTGCCGGAGAGATGTACTGCCCAGGGAGACGTACTGCCGGGGAGACGTACTGTCCAGGGAGACGTACTGCCCAGGGAGACGTACTGCCGGGGAGACGTACTGTCCAGGGAGACGTACTGCCGGGGAGACGTACTGTCCAGGGAGACGTACTGCGGGGGAGCCGCGACTGAGGCGAGCGCAGAGTCTGTAACTCTGTGGTATCCGCCGGGGGCGAGGTGAACGAGCTGAGTCAAACGAGTCATATGCAGAGATTACACGGATATGCCAAAATACACGTCGGAGTAGTTAGTCTCGAAGTGGGCTCCGGAATCGTTCCGAATGCTGAGTGTGAAGTGGGAGTTGGTTTGGAGTTGGTCGTCTGTTTCTGCACATGGGAATCGAATGGCTGGCGGTGTGACGGATCGTCTCCCTTTCTGCCGCCCAAATGCAGCTCCGAAGACGACAGACAATTTAAAATGTAGTTTAGTCTGCGGCGTGTTCGAAGCGCAGACACGTGGGCGCCATCAATAATCTGACACGTCGGCGCCATCAATCATCCCCCGCGTGTCGCGGGCTCTGACGGCCGCTAATCCTCCGGAGACGGAAATTGTGGCGTCGAATCTGGTACGGCCAAATCGTCCTTTAGAGCTCGGTTCTGGCTATAGTGGAGACATTGGTGCCGCGAATGGAGGGCATCGGCGGATTGATCAGACTATTCTTGAGCTGGGCAGACACCGACGGAGGGCGACAGATGGGCCTAACTGAGCTGTGATGCGGCGACAGGTGGGCCTAACGGGGCTGTGATATGACCAGATTGGTCTAACGGAGCTGTGATGCGGCGACAGGTGGGCCTAACTGAGCTGTGATGCGGCGACAGATGGGCCTAACGGAGCTGTGATGCGGCGACAGGTGGGCCTAACTGAGCTGTGATGCGGCGACAGATGGGCCTAACGGAGCTGTGATGCGGCGACAGGTGGGCCTAACTGAGCTGTGATGCGGAGACAAATGGGCCTAACGGAGCTGTGATGCGGGGACAGATGGGCCTAACGGAGCTGTGATGAGGGGACAGATGGGCCTAACGGAGCTGTGACGAGGGGCAGATGGGCCTAACGGAGCTGTGATATGACCAGGTGGGCCTAACGGAGCTGTGATATGATCAGGTGGGCCTAACGGAGCTGTGATATGACCAGGTGGGCCTAACTGAGTTGTGATATGACCAGATGGGCCTAACGGAGATGTGATGCGGCTAACGGAGCTGTGATGCGGTGACAGATGGGCCTAACGGAGCTCACTGGTGGATCCAGGGGGGGGGGGGGGGCAATCCGGCCATGCCCCCCCCCAAAGCCTGGAAGGGGGGGGGGGGGCAACATGTCTTTTGCCCCCCCCCCAAAAAAAAATAAAAAATATATATATATATATATATATATATATATATATATATATATATATATATATATATATATATATATATATATATATATATATATATATATATATATATATATATATATATACATATATATATATATATATATATATATATATATATATATATATATATATATATATATATATATATATATATATATATATATATATATATATATATATATATATATATATATATAAATAACTGTAATATGAGCCTCAACGCATATAAAAAACAATAAAATTCCGTGTTCTGTGAAATTTTAAGAAAAAATGAACACTTTCATAAATAATGATTTCGTCGTCGACGAAGGAATAACTAGACCCACGACCAAGGGCGGATCCAGGGGGGGGGGCGAACGGGGCCATGCCCCCCCCCCCCCCAAGCCTGTTTAACCCTATTTGCAACAGGCTCCTGGCTACCCCTATTTGTAACAGGGGGTGGCGGATTCCGCCCCCCCCCCCCCCCGGAGATCTCGAGATCTACCCGTCCGATTTTCAAAAATGAAACGGCGTTTGGTTCCCCTCAACACGATCTACATTTCTAAATAAAACAAAAATCTAAATTTTTGATAGGGGGGCAACAGGGGGGCAAAAACCACAAATTTTAGTGGTATTTTTGATCCAACATAGCGTTCATGTTTATCGACCGATTTTAACACAATTAATACGAATCGATAGAGATTGAATTGGAAATTGATATATGACAGTGGCGTTTGAAAATTCAAAAATCATAGGCGTGTGCAGGTCACTCAATATGGGGGTGAAGTAAATGCGTAATAAAACCATTTTTTATGTGTTTTTTTAAGAAATGAAATGGTATGTGATTGTGTGACATTAGGCAAAACAGTTAAAAATCATATTTTTTGCCATAGGCTGTACCAGGTTAGTGAAAAAGGGGGGTAAAATTGGAAAAAAATATTAACCGCAGACAAGTTGCTACCCAGCACTATAAATATGTTACTGATCGTAGATAGTTCCTTTTTGCATGTTGTACTTCATAATAGGCGTATCCAGGATCCAAACTGGGGCGGCTCAATACCTTTTGATAAGTATATTATCCGCTATTATGATACTAACTAGTCAACAGTGACTATTTCACTTACAACTTCAATTAACATTGCTTAGCCCCCCTTTTACCCTACCTGGACTCGCCTATTATCTTATAATCGTTCGTAGAGTAGCCTGTGGTGCGTGTTTCATCCTAAAACTACAGTATGTTATGTCATTGTACGCCCATGCCTCTTAGTTTCCTTGCAATAATATGACCCCCTTTCTTCCATTCCTGAGCGCGCCTCTGCAAAAAAAGACTTTATTCCCTTTCCTGGCCTCATATGTGCATATATAATTATAAGCTAACCGTCTATTGCGCCGTTATCGCTGGCATATCGTCATCACCAAGCCAGTCACCCCCCTTTTCATGTGCCTGAACACGCCCCTGAAACTCTATATGTAATAAATTATGCAAATAATGGAAGCAGAAGCTATCTTTTACATCTTGATAACTATAAATGCCCCTTACATTGCTCTATTTGCTTTCCGCCAAGCATTGAATACTTCCTGGAACCCCCCCCCCCTTTTCAAGCCCCTGAAACCGCCTCTGCCATGAAATTTTAATGATATTTCATTAAAATCAACTAATTTGCACTTGTTGCAATCACCGTGAACCGATGTAACTCCTTCATACCTGAGGCAGTTACGAAGAAACCGTGAAGATCGCATTTCCGTATTATCGCCAAATATCGCCTCCGAACCCACCCAAAACTGTACCCTGGAACCGCCTCTGTTCAGGTTAAGAACTCAAAATTTTGACTCCAAATGCGGTATTCAATTCTATGAAAAGTCCCAAAATTTCATGGGCCTGCTCCCAGCCGTTCTGGAGATATCTGCGAAAAACATGAGGGGGGGCGGAATCCGCCCCCCCCCCCCCCCTGTTACAAATAGGGTTAAGGGGGGGGGGCGAAACTATGTTTTGCCCCCCCCCCCCCAAGACGTGAAATTTAATGCATGCTATATTTGCGTTTTTAGAACGGTACTGGGTATCCCAAAATTGCAGCAGTCAAAATCAAGCTAGCCTCAGTCAAAAACTGAAAAATTTCGCGCCGCTTCGCGGCATGACACAAGTTTCGCAATTGCATATACAAATTTGGAAAATTAATTCCATTAAGTGTCTTGCAGAGGCTCTCCTTGGCGGTAATTGCTGGCCCCAGGGCCAACTCTCTTCATAAAATATTATCTTTAAAGCGGGCTACATGTTTAGCTTGTCTGCCGAGTTCTGAAAAAGGCGACGCAAACGCAAAGACGCGGACTTCGGCAACCGGAAGCTGTTCCAGCGGTGCCCAACTTGTTGGCCCGAAGAGCTAATAGTGGGGACCAGGCCAGGACTATCTCCCCAAGCCATCTCCCCCAGGCTCCTCCAGATCCACAGGGACCATTTATGCGCGGAAATGTCGGTCTGCCTCTTGCTACTTTGAAACCATTTGCACCGTTACCAGTTGTTTGTTACAGTTCGGTACATAGGTATGTATACAGACTACAGTTATTATTATCATATGTACTATTGAGCGCAGACTGCCACCGGCCATCGTGATTTACTATCCGAGGCTAATGTATATGAAAAACTACCTTCATTTCAACATTTTGCATCATACCGAGATGTGCAACCAGGAAAAGGGGTTACCTGAGGCTTGGCTCCACTCACGGTCTGGTTCCAATATTAAAAATGCGTTTTCCACGACCTAAAATTAAAATGTTCACGCCGCTTCGCGGCGTCACATCAGTGGCCATCGTCATAACGAAGCCATCGTCATCGTCTTCGTTTCGTCGTAACGCTGAAATGAATGAATAACATTTTTAGCTTATTATCCTCTACAAGGCTAAGAAGCTAAAAATGCCTATGTTTCTGGGTTTTATCAGGCAAACCCGAGCAAAAAAAAAATCGCGCCGCTTCGCGGCGCTAAATAACAAGTACCTACTATAACATGCAAATCCACATTAGAAATGTTGCAAAGGCTTAAATACACGCATAACAAATTGGGGTACATTTTTTTGTCGTCATTTCAGCCGACCTCCCCACTCAAAAATTATCGACGACGCCCCTGGATACAGCTGACAATTGACATAGTTTTTATCAGTGTAAGGCAATGTCGGAACAATACAAACTGCAAGCTGACATCTTTCCTTTTTCGATATCCCAAAAGGTCGAAAACCTAAAAAAAAAATGGGGGAAAAAATCGAAATCGTGTGGTTGCAAAATAAAGTGGCCCAAATCCGGGAAGAAATTCGAAATTGGGGGTAGGTAAGGTCCGCTAAAAAAAACGGTTTGCCCCCCCCCCCAAACGGCCGGCTGGATCCGCCCTTGACGGAGCTGTGATATGACCAGATGGGCCTAACGGAGCTGTGATATGACCAGGTGGGCCTAACGGAGCTGCGACGTGCCGTCATCGGAGCCCGCTTCACGCGACAGGTGGGCCTAACGGAGCTGCGACGTGCCGTCATCGGAGCCCGCTTCACGCGGGGATGGTCTCTCCCGGACGGAACCACCCTGCAGTCACGTGGTCGTGGAGTGGGACCCCGGGAAGAGCGAAGTGCTCCGGAATCACGTGGGACCACCCGGGAAGAGCGAAGTGCTCCGGAATCACGTGGGACCCCCGGAAAGAGCGAAGTGGGCATGGGCAGATGGGCAGACGAGGACACAACAGAGGACAAATCATCGAGTAGATGAGGCGAGCGGGGGACGAACCGGTCACGGCCGACGTCGGCACCCGTGCAAACATTTTGTGACCAGTTTTACTTCGCTAAAATTGCACCAAGAGAGACTGTCATTCTTCATTTGTGCGACGGATAAGACTGCCCAGGCGTGTTGCTATATCTAGTAAACAAACTACAGATCTAGTAAACAAACCTCATTGATGGTCGTTTAACACCGCATCCCTGTCAAATCAAGGACATATCGTGTTGCCGGGTTCTGTCTTTTGATAACTGGGTGCATGGTACATTGATAACTGAGTGCATTTAATTCAATCATTCAGACCGGGGAGGAAACATTTGAGCCTGGAAGATCTAGAATGACTACTGGTTTAACTTGATACACGTGTTAAATGCTCCACATTTGGCAACACAATAACCGTCTATTCCTGTCGTCCCCTTGCACCAACTGGCGGAGACGGAACTGTCAGCCAGCAGTCAGGCACGGCAGGTAGATCCCTGCTGAACTGTCAGCCACGGCAGGTAGATCCCTGCTGAACTGTCAGCCACGGCAGGTAGATCCCTGCTGAACTGTCAGCCACGGCAGGTAGATCCCTGCTGAACTGTCAGCCACGGCAGGTAGATCCCTGCTGAACTGTCAGCCAGCAGCAATGACAGCGCTCTGTGAATAGTCTGGTCATCCGACGTGCGCCACCAGTTAATCTCACCAGCTCCCAGCCGCTGCTCGCCCACACACCCCAGCACCAAACGCCATGAAGACACCTTACTTATATTACCGAACTCACTGGGCGGCGGCGGCGGCGGCGCCGACAATCGCCACCCCGCCCTCTGACGTCACCTGGTACGCGGCCCGCTCTCGCCGCCTACACTCGTCTATGGCAGTTATCATCTCGCACTGGGCACGCGACGCGCGCGCTGGACCGCTGCCGACCACAGAGACACCGCGAGCTCGTCCAGCAACCTGGCGGCGCCTCCGGTACAAAACAAGCACCACACATACACGGCGCGCTCGCCACGAGACCGACGCAGGCGCGTGAGCCGGCGTCGGCCGGCGCCGCGCAGCGCTATGAACAAAGCGCATGACAAAGCCAAGATAAGTTAAGAAATGTAATGGCGCATGGCACGACACTAGTCAAACGGACTGGTCCGCGGGCCAGTGCGGCTGGCCCTGTGTGGCCCCTCAGCCGTCCCTGTTTCGGCGCCGGTGGGCCCGTGACTAGCTCCCCTGGCAGTGATACAACTTCCGATGGTGCACTGAGATTCGAGTGAGATTCCAGTACGATTCGAATGGGCACTGAGATTCGGGGCCGCCCTGTCGCGTCCGTCCCGGCCCCATCGGTCCGCCAGCAAGCACCACACCACGCGGCACCAGCGGCACCAGCGGCACCAGCAGCATCAGTCGAACATGAGGGGGCGGCGCCGGGCGGGTGGCGGCGCCGCCCGGCCAGGTGGATAGCTGCCAGCCGCGGCGGGGGCGGCCCGCCCGCCTTCTAGTCGCTCCTACGCGGCGCAGATGGACGCGAAGTATGTACAGATGAAAGACACGTAATTGTCGCTACAGCCCTGAAAGATTGGGCGGCGCGTCAGCAGGCGACCTTGGCGGCCAAGGTTAGTGCACAGATAGCAGCTGCACGTCCGAACGCAAACATGGGCTGTGAACTGGACTTTTTAAACAAGCTTCATTAACAGAGATACGCCCCACGTATTACACAATGAAACAATGCGAAAACAAGCAGATGAGCTAAAACGCGGGGTGAACGCTGACAGAACGCACCACGAGCTACACGAAGAAGGGGAGACTAAATATCTGGCCAAACAGGTCTCCTTAGCAACCCACGGCCAGACTGATTCCTGGACGCATGACTCGTTACGACCGCAGCCATTACAGGCCGTCCAGTCCCAGTCGAGCGTCAGCCGCCGCCAGGGCGACTGGGGGCCGACGTCACCTAGCCACTGACGTGGGGGGCAGGGCGGGGTCACGTCACCTGGACACTGACGCGGGGGTCAGGACGGAACGACGTCACCTAGTCACTGACGTGGGGGTCAGGGCGGGGCGACGTCACCTAGCCACTGACGTGGGGGTCAGGGCGGGCGACGCCACCTAGCCACTGACGTGGGAGTCAGGGCGGGGCGACGTCACCTAGTCACTGACGTGGGGGGTCAGGACGGGCGACGCCACCTAGCCACTGACGTGGGGATCAGGGCGGGCGACGTCACCTAGCCACTGACGTGGGGGTCAGGGCGGGCGACGTCACCTAGCCACTGACCTGGGGGGTCAGGGCGGGGCCACGCCACCTAGCCACTGACCTGGGGGTCAGGGCGGGGCGACGTCACCTAGCCACTGACCTGGGGGTCAGGGCGGGGCCACGCCATCTAGCCACTGACCTGGGGGTCAGGGCGGGGCCACGCCACCTAGCCACTGACCTGGGGGTCAGGTCGGGCGACGTCATCTAGCCACTGACCTGGGGGTCAGGGCGGCCGACGTCACCTAGCCACTGACCTGGGGGTCAGGGCGGGCGACGTCACCTAGCCACTGACCTGGGGGTCAGGTCGGGCGACGTCATCTAGCCACTGACCTGGGGGTCAGGGCGGGGCGACGTCACCTAGCCACTGACCTGGGGGTCAGGGCGGGGCGACGTCACCTAGTCACTGACCTGGGGGTCAGGGCGGGGCGACGTCACCTAGCCACTGACCTTGGGGTCAGGTCGGGCGACGTCATCTAGCCACTGACCTGGGGGTCAGGTCGGGCGACGTCATCTAGCCACTGACCTGGGGGTCAGGGCGGGCGACGTCACCTAGCCACTGACCTGGGGGTCAGGTCGGGCGACGTCATCTAGCCACTGACCTGGGGGTCAGGGCGGGGCGACGTCACCTAGCCACTGACCTGGGGGTCAGGGCGGGGCGACGTCACCTAGTCACTGACCTGGGGGTCAGGGCGGGGCGACGTCACCTAGCCACTGACCTGGGGGTCAGGTCGGGCGACGTCATCTAGCCACTGACCTGGGGGTCAGGTCGGGCGACGTCATCTAGCCACTGACCTGGGGGTCAGGTCGGGCGACGTCATCTAGCCACTGACCTGGGGGTCAGGGCGGGGCCACGCCACCTAGCCACTGACCTGGGGGTCAGGGCGGGGCGACGTCTAGTTTTATGCCGCCAGGCGAGTCGGCCCTGCAGGTCCCGCAGTAACCTCCACAAGTGCCGGTAACCACCGTCCGACCCTGCGGAGACACAGCACGTGGTCAGCTGGGGAACCACTGAGAACCAACTGACACGTGCCGGTAACCACCGTCCGACCCTGCGGTAAACAACACGTGGTCAGCTGGGGAACCACTCAGAACCAACTGACACGTGCCGGTAACCACCGTCCGACCCTGCGGAGACACAGCACGTGGTCAGCTGGGGAACCACTCAGAACCAACTGACACGTGCCGGTAACCACCGTCCGACCCTGCGGAGACACAGCACGTGGTCAGCTGGGGAACCACTCAGAACCAACTGACACGTGCCGGTAACCACCGTCCGACCCTGCGGAGACACAGCACGTGGTCAGCTGGGGAACCACTCAGAACCAACTGACAAGTGCCGGTAACCACCGTCCGACCCTGCGGAGACACAGCACGTGGTCAGCTGGGGAACCACTCAGAACCAACTGACACGTGCCGGTAACCACCGTCCGACCCTGCGGAGACACAGCACGTGGTCAGCTGGGGAACCACTCAGAACCAACTGACGCGTTCCCGTAACCACCGTCCGACCCTGCGGAGACACAGCACGTGGTCAGCTGGGGAACCACTCAGAACCAACTGACACGTTCCCGTAACCACCGTCCGACCCTGCGGGGACACAGCACGTGGTCAGCTGGGGAACCACTCAGAACCAACTGACACGTTCCCGTCACCACTGACCGACCCTGCGGGGACACAGCACGTGGTCAGCTGGGGAACCACTCAGAACCAACTGACACGTTCCCGTCACCACTGACCGACCCTGCGGGGACACAGCACGTGGTCAGCTGGGGAACCACTCAGAACCAACTGGCACGTTCCCGTAACCACCGTCCGACCCTGCGGAGACACAGCACGTGGTCAGCTGGAGAACCACTCAGAACCAACTGACACGTCCCGGTAACCACCGTCCGACCCTGCAGAGACACAGCACGTGGTCAGCTGGAGAACCACTCAGAACCAACTATCACGTGCCGGTTACCACCGTCCGACCCTGCGGAGACACAGCACGTGGTCAGCTGGGGAACCACTCAGAACCAACTGACACGTTCCCGTAACCACCGTCCGACCCTGCGGAGACACAGCACGTGGTCAGCTGGGGAACCACTCAAAACCAACTGACACGTGCCGGTTACCACCGTCCGACCCTGCGGGGACACAGCACGTGGTCAGCTGGGGAACCACTCAGAACCAACTGACACGTTCCCGTAACCACCGTCCGACCCTGCGGAGACACAGCACGTGGTCAGCTGTGACACACATGTCAGAGAACCGGTCAGAGCCAACAGCATCAAAACCTAGTCAACAACACCGCACGCAAATCAGGCATTGATATATTACAAACACCATATAATGGGGTAAACCAAAAACAAAGCATAGAGCCGTTGCGAATTAAAATTACCAGAAAAATGATTAAATATAAAACCAGACTTGTAGTAAAAAAAAACATACCAGCGTAAAAATTGCAAGGTTTCGCGTTCCTCATGCGGCAGTGCTCACATGCTCCGGGTATGTTCGCCGTGACCCTCATCAGCCCCCTGCTGCCATGGCCTGCCGCTCACCCTGTTCTTGTGGATACGGACGGTGGCCTTGTTGCCTACGCCGACCCAGTGTGTGGTGTCGGCCACGCGCAGCCCGGTGCCGCGGAGGTTAATACTGAAACGGCCCTGAGGGCAGCCGGCCGACGAGTAGCAGTCGCCCGCCTCGCCGAAGTTCACCGGCCGGCCGCCACGCGACGTGTTCGCGAACGTAACGTCACGCGCTGCCGAGAACAGGGAGAGATGTGAACGGGAGGGCTTCTCGCACGCTGCCGAGAACAGGGAGAGATGTGAACGGGAGGGCATCTCACACGCTGCCGAGAACAGGGAGAGATGTGAACGGGAGGGCATCTCACACGCTGCCGAGAACAGGGAGAGATGTGAACGGGAGGGCATCTCACACGCTGCCGAGAACAGGGAGAGATGTGAACGGGAGGGCATCTCACACGCTGCCGAGAACAGGGAGAGATGTGAACGGAAGGGCTTCTCACGCGCTGCCGGGAACAGGGAGAATATTTAGCAGGATGACAAGACTTCGTCATCAAGATGGTTAAACCACGTGACATTGGATATAATGGACAATAGCCTTGATTAAGTTACATTTGAGTGTTTAAGCGTGGGAAACTAGAGATAATTAACACAAACATGTCCCAATTATGATACCTGACGTGTTGACGGTGGCACGGTAGGTGGACTGGTCTCCAGCGTACCTAAACAGGAAATCAAACCTAGTTGTCTGTTCTGGCTGTGGAACGGGGACGGCTGTGGATGTTCTGGCTGTGGACGGGGACGGCTGTGGATGTTCTGGCTGTGGATGTTCTGGCTGTGGATGTTCTGGCTGTGGATGTTCTGGCTGTGGATGTTCTGGCTGTGGATGTTCTGGCTGTGGATGTTCTGGTTGTGGAAAGGCAGCATAATGTCGCATAACTGAGGCGAACAAATAATACCTCATAAAGTTCACAGATTGAGCTACGTATGTAAGAACAAATATTACCTCATAAAGTTCACAGACTGAGCTACGTATGTACGAACAAATAATACCTCATAAAGTTCACAGACTGAGCTACGTATGAACAGTGTTGGGGTTCCGTGTTCACAATAGTCCACATAGGTATAATGTTGAGTGAGGTGACGTCGGTGAGACACTCACGTATGATGTTAAGTGAGGTGACGTCGGCGAGACACCCACGTATGATGTCGAGTGAGGTGACGTCGGCGAGACACTCATGTATGATGTTGAGTGAGGTGACGTCGGTGACGGACTCACGTATGATGTCGAGTGAGGTGACGTCGGTGAGACACTCACGTATTATGTCGAGTGAGGTGACGTCGGTGACGGACTCACGTATGATGTTGAGTGACGTGATGTCGGTGACGGACTCACGTATGATGTCGAGTGAGGTGACGTCGGCGAGACACTCACGTATGATGTTGAGTGAGGTGACGTCGGCGAGACACTCACGGATGATGTTAAGTAAGGTGACGTCGGCGAGACACTCACGTATGATGTTGAGTGAGGTGACGGACTCACGTATGATGTCGAGTGAGGTGACGTCGGTGACGGACTCACGTATGATGTTGAGTGACGTGATGTCGGTGACGGACTCACGTATGATGTCGAGTGAGGTGACGTCGGCGAGACACTCACGTATGATGTCGAGTGAGGTGATGTCGGCGAGACACTCACATATGATGTCGAGTGAGGTGACGTCGGCGAGACACTCACGTATGATGTTGAGTGAGGTGACGTCGGTGACGGACTCACGTATGATGTCGAGTGAGGTGACGTCGGCGAGACACTCACGTATGATGTTGAGTGAGGTGATGTTGAGCCGGACTTTGGCGAAGATGGTGAAGCCGGCGTGCTGCGGACTGCGCGCCGAGGGCACACACTCCCGGCACTGGGCGGCAGACATTCGACTGCCGTTCCGCGGACACGTGTGTGGCTTCAGCAGCCTGCCGACACAGCACACATCACAGTCAGACACAGCACACAGCACATCATACAGCACACAGCACACAACATACAGCACACAGCACACAGCACACAGCACAGTCAGACCGGTCCCGGTCCGGGGGAGGTGTGTGGCTTCAGCAGCCTGCCGACACAGCACACAGCACAGTCAGACACAGCACACAGCACAGAACACATCACAGTCAGATACAGCACACAGCACAGCATACAGCACACAGCACACAGCACACAGCACAGTCAGACCGGTCCCGGTCCGGGGGAGGTGTGTGGCTTCAGCAGCCTGTCGACACAGCACACAGCACAGCACAGCACAGTCAGACACAACACAACACACATCACACAGCACATCACAGTCAGACACAGCACAGCACATCACAGTCAGACACAGCACACAGCACACAGCACAGTCATACACAGCACACATCACAGCACAGTCAGACACATCACACATCACAGCACTCAGCACAGCACAGCACATTCATACACAGCACACATCGCAGCACTCAGCACAGCACAACACAGTCAGACACAGCACACATAACAACACAGTCAGACACAGCACACATCACATCACTCAGCACAGCACAGCACAGTCATACACAGCACACACCACAGCACTCAGCACATCACAGTCAGATACATCACACATCACATCACAGTCATACAATCACACATCACAGTACAACACCTTCATACACATCACATCACAGTACACATCACATCACACATCACATCACACATCACCGCACACAACACAACACACATCGCACATCACATCACATCACATATCACATCACATAATACAGGACACACCACACATCACAACACACATCACATCACACATCACAACATACATCACATCACACACCAGATCACACATCACCTCACACATCACATTACACAACACATCGCACATCACATCACACATCACATCACACATCACACAACATACATCACATACCACATCACATATCATATCACATATCACACATCACACCACCCACCCCATCACACACCACACATCACACATCACATCACATACCACACCACACATCACATCATACATCACAGTCAGATACAGCACAGCACAGCACAGCACAGTTAGACCGGTCCCGGTCCGGGGGGAGGTATGTGGCAGCAGCAGCAGCCTGCCGACACAGCACACAGCGCAGTCAGACACAGCACACAGCACACAGCACACAGCACAGTCAGACCGGTCCCGGTCCCGGGGGGAGGTATGTGGCAGCAGCAGCAGCAGCAGCCTGCCGACCAGACACCCTGTATGGTGGCACGGGGTGGGACCACCAACCGACGCAGCTGAGGCGGCGCGATTCTTATCAGGACACATCACAACAAACCCTTAAAGGGTTGACCTTTTTCCTTGAATGACCTTTTTCCACAAAAATAGAGTTAGCACTTGAAATCGCCAGACGAGACCAAAATATATTGTAAATTCATCGCATTTTACATGAAAATTTTCCTACCGAAAGATATTTCAAGTTAAAGTTGATAAGCGTTCCACACTTTTAACGACCGGTACTTGCAAGTAATTTTGGTCATCAAACTGCGGACTTTTCCCGTATTGTTTTTTTACGCAATGGAGTGGAAAATATATTGTGCGTTCTGCTTGTTGTGAGTATATGCCCGGCGATCTTCTAAAACTAACAGCGATTGGAAAAAGTGGCAATAAAATCGGAAGCTCATCGATGCACATCAACGGCATAGTTAGTGGTTGCGACCCTCAATTTTTGAAAATTGATTCATTTGTTTTCAACATTAGGAGTATTGTATAATTTGTCTGTGGCTGTATATAACACTATGCTTTATATTATCATGAAAAATAATAATTTTTCCCCAAAAAACTAACAAACAATAACACAAAACTGGCAATTAAATCGGAAGCTCATCGATGCACATCGACGGCGACCTATTTAGCGTCGGCGATTTTTTTTTTACAAAGTCATTGTCATGCTTCTCGGCGCACTTAACCATTGTGGCGAGTTGTTCCTGATTAGTATACCCAAGTCCCGTAGCAGGCTTTGTTAATGACGTCACTGGTGCCATTCTTGTGTAGCATTGCAAAATATATCTGATTTTGAGTTGAAAGCTAATTAAAGACTTATTCAAATGATTGTTTTTAAGTTTTAATTTTCTTGTTAATCATTATTAAAGGTATTTTATCACTGTATTGCATAGTAGTTGACACTTCAGAAACTTGTGACGTAATAATATTGTATCCAATATGCATTTCCCTCACCTTTTGCTATTGTGGCGCAGTGCCGAGTGCTTTGCGAATACGAGCTTGCCTGGGGTTCAATTAATTCCGCCCTTATTTTATTCGAGTTGGTATAGTTTGCATGTTGTTGCTATTCATGACTTATACTGATAGTCAGTCATGCATCACGGATGCTTCACGGATTGCTTCACGGATCAGAGCGCTGCTCGAACGCACGCTAGTAGCGCTTTCGTTCTCCATGGCAACCAGGCGTGAGCCAATGAAAAGCCAGAACGTATTCCCTTTCTGGCTTTTGATTCGCTGACGCCTGGTTGCCATGGAGAACGAAAGCGCTACTAGCGCTACTAGCGTGTGTCCGAGCAGCGCTCAGTTTGATCGGAAACGTCACAGAGCCTCCAAAAATGCCGCACTCGATGTAAACAATGGTAGGGAAGGACGAATTTGTCAATGACCTTCATGAAGTACACAAGGTACTTGTTTTGTATTTTTTCCAAACTTACAACTTTGAATTTGGGAATAATTTTATTTAATTCTTAAATTTAAACAAAATAATTTTAAAACCATAACGGTAGCCTGAGAAATTGTTGCTAACAAAATCAAAAGGTCATTATTTCCCTTTAATTCATTTTAAAACAGGCAGAGCGAAAACAAACAAAACAGGACGCATGAGCATAGTAATGTTGGTTGTTTGTTGTAACACTTGCCAGAAGCAAGTTATGTGACTTTGAACACTGATGCCGCCATGTTTTGAAGTGTTCCGTAGTTTCAGCCATTTTTCTAATCGCGAAGTGCCAGTGAAGAGGTCAGTTCCCGGTGCCTCACCGCTTGGCGTCGATCTCGGCGAAGTTTGAAAAGACGTCCGCCGGGTCGGTGGGTAGCGTGAGATACTCACCGCTTGGCGTCGATCTCGGCGAAGTTTGAGAAGACGTCCGCCAGGTCGGTGGGTAGCGTGAGATACTCACCGCTTGGCGTCGATCTCGGCGAAGTTTGAGAAGACGTCCGGCGAGCCAGTGGGTAGCGTGAGATACTCACCGCTTGGCGTCGATCTCGGCGAAGTTTGAGAAGACGTCCGGCGAGCCAGTGGGTAGCGTGAGATACTCACCGCTTGGCGTCGATCTCGCCGAAGTTTGAGAAGACGTCCGGCGAGCCAGTGGGTAGCGTGAGATACTCACCGCTTGGCGTCGATCTCGCCGAAGTTTGAGAAGACGTCCGGCGAGCCAGTGGGTAGCGTGAGATACTCACCGCTTGGCGTCGATCTCGCCGAAGTTTGAGAAGACGTCCGGCGAGCCAGTGGGTAGCGTGAGATACTCACCGCTTGGCGTCGATCTCGGCGAAGTTTGAGAAGACGTCCGGCGAGCCAGTGGGTAGCGTGAGATACTCACCGCTTGGCGTCGATCTCGGCGAAGTTTGAGAAGACGTCCGGCGAGCCAGTGGGTAGCGTGAGATACTCACCGCTTGGCGTCGATCTCGGCGAAGTTTGAGAAGACGTCCGGCGAGCCAGTGGGTAGCGTGAGATACTCACCGCTTGGCGTCGATCTCGGCGAAGTTTGAGAAGACGTCCGGCGAGCCAGTGGGTAGCGTGAGATACTCACCGCTTGGCGTCGATCTCGGCGAAGTTTGAGAAGACGTCCGGCGAGCCAGTGGGTAGCGTGAGATACTCACCGCTTGGCGTCGATCTCGGCGAAGTTTGAGAAGACGTCCGGCGAGCCAGTGGGTAGCGTGAGATACTCACCGCTTGGCGTCGATCTCGGCGAAGTTTGAGAAGACGTCCGGCGGGTCGGTGGGTAGCGTGAGATACTCACCGCTTGGCGTCGATCTCGGCGAAGTTTGAGAAGACGTCCGGCGGGTCGGTGGGTAGCGTGAGACACTCACCGCTTGGCGTCGATCTCGGCGAAGTTTGAGAAGACGTCCGGCGGGTCGGTGGGTAGCGTGAGACACTCACCGCTTGGCGTCGATCTCGGCGAAGTTTGAGAAGACGTCCGGCGGGTCGGTGGGTAGCGTGAGACACTCACCGCTTGGCGTCGATCTCGGCGAAGTTTGAGAAGACGTCCGGCGGGTCGGTGGGTAGCGTGAGATACTCACCGCTTGGCGTCGATCTCGGCGAAGTTTGAGAAGACGTCCGGCGGGTCGGTGGGTAGCGTGAGACACTCACCGCTTGGCGTCGATCTCGGCGAAGTTTGAGAAGACGTCCGGCGGGTCGGTGGGTAGCGTGAGATACTCGAGCGGCGGCTGAGAGCTGTTCAGGCCGTGGCAGTAGATGGACGTGTTGCTGCCAGCCACCATCAGGTGGTACTCGCCGTCCCGCAGCTGACCGTACTTCTCCCGCACCTGGCGGCCGACAGCGGAACTAAGTCAGATGCGAGGCAGGGGACACCACCAGTCGCGGGGAGCTACGCGGCGGGGACTGAGAGCACACACCATAATACAAACATGGAGGAAGTAGGCCTGGGTAATTCGTGGTACAAGTGTGACCAATGGTTAGCTAATCACGTTTTTAGGCAATGAGGTAAAATCGAGTTATACAAATTTCGGTTTCGTGCTATGTCGGCCTTTACTATGGGTGTTAATAGCACGCACCACGCAATGCCGAGTCGCCGTGGTCCTATACTACGCTGCTGCATGACGCTATACTACGCTACTGCATGACGCTATACTACGCTACTGCATGACGCTATACTACGCTACTGCATGACGCTATACTACGCTACTGCATGACGCTATACTACGCTACTGCATGACGCTATACTACGCTACTGCATGACGCTATACTACGCTACTGCATGACGCTATACTACGCTGCTGCATGACGCTATACTACGCTACTGCATGACGCTATACTACGCTACTGCATGACGCTATACTACGCTACTGCATGACGCTATACTACGCTACTGCATGACGCTATACTACGCTACTGCATGACGCTATACTACGCTGCTGCATGACGCTATACTACGCTACTGCATGACGCTATACTACGCTACTGCATGACGCTATACTACGCTACTGCATGACGCTATACTACGCTGCTGCATGACGCTATACTACGCTACTGCATGACGCTATACTACGCTACTGCATGACGCTATACTACGCTGCTGCATGACGCTATACTACGCTACTGCATGACGCTATACTACGCTGCTGCATGACGCTATACTACGCTACTGCATGACGCTATACTACGCTACTGCATGACGCTATACTACGCTACTGCATGACGCTATACTACGCTACTGCATGGCGCTATACTACGCTACTGCATGACGCTATACTACGCTGCTGCATGACGCTATACTACGCTACTGCATGACGCTACACTACGCTGCTGCATGACGCTATACTACGCTACTGCATGACGCTATACTACGCTACTGCATGACGCTATACTACGCTACTGCATGACGCTATACTACGCTACTGCATGACGCTATACTACGCTACTGCATGACGCTATAATTCGATGGATGAAAGATTGTATTACCACGTGATCGTATGACCACGTGACGGTGTGACGGTGTGACGGTGTGACAGTGTGACAGTGTGTCAGTGTGTCAGTGTGACAGTGTGACAGTGTGACAGTGTGACAGTGTGACAGTGAGACAGTGTGACGGTGTGACGGTGTGACAGTGTGACGGTGTGACAGTGTGACCGTGTGACAGTGTGACCGTGTGATAGTGTGACAGTGTGATAGTGTGACGGTGTGACAGTGTGACAGTGTGACAGTGTGACAGTGTGACAGTGTGACAGTGTGACAGTGTGACAGTGTGACAGAGTGACAGTGTGACGGTGTGACAGTGGGACAGTGTGACAGTGGGACAGTGTGACGGTGTGACAGTGTGACCCACCTCTGCGCAGGAGATCGGGCCGCACGGGCGCCGGTTGCAGCGCTTGCGGCGGCGCGGCCGCTCCGACTTTAGACAATGCCTGCGAGACACCCGCTTTCCGTGCGCATTGATACAGCGCACTCCACGTGACTTGTGCCCGTCTCGGCCGCACGTGCTAGAACACTGCCGAGAGGAGGCGGGGGGGGGGGGGGGTGTCAGTCAGAGGGCCAGTAAGACTACTGCTCCCCAGCTGCGGAACACTGCCGAGAGGAGGCGGGGGGGGGGGGGGGGTGTCAGTCAGAGGGCCAGTAAGACTACTGCTCCCTAGCTGCGGAACACTGCCGAGAGGAGGCGGGGGGGGTGGGGTGGGGGGGGGGGGGGGGGGTGGGGTGGGGGTGTCAGTCAGAGGGCCAGTAAGACTACTGCTCCCCAGCTGCGGAACACTGCCGAGAGAAGGCGGGGGGGGGGGGGGGGGTGTCAGTCAGAGGGCCAGTAAGACTACTGCTCCCCAGCTGCGGAACACTGCCGAGAGGAGGCGGGGGTGTCAGACTGCTCAGAGGGTCAGAGGGGCAGGCAGACTGAAGGCAGCAGGGGAGCATGCACTGCTCACCGGCTCCAGTCACCGGCTCCAGTCACCGGCTCCAGTCTCGCGGTGTGTTTACAGATCGCCCAATGCTTAATGCTTGCCACGTTAACCCGCGCCGTGCCAAGGAGGGGGGGGGGGGGCGTTTAGACGCCTCCTAAGGTTTCTCGAAAAACGGCGACGCGCAGCGCCGCCATTTTTTTTGCACAACTGTTCAGACATCAATTACCCACATTGTGTGAAATTCTTGACCTCAAGTCAATTCAGGTCCTATTCCGAGGATACGCATGACATCAGTCCAATTCATTCTGGATCATGTTATCATAGGTTATTCTTGATAATCCAGGTGTAATTTTTGTTGAGTGAACCCTACAGTCAGCCGAGGTCAGCCGAGGTCACCAACACTTTTGTTGTAAATAACTCTCGACAGAATGAAGATAGAGAAGTGAAACCGATACCAATGTGTTTGTCTCGTCGAGACACGTCGCCCAATATGCAACATGACCTACTTGGGTCACCACTTGACCTTAACCTGAGGTCAATTTTTTTACGTTGACCTAACCTGGTCAACAACACACATTATTCAAAGCGCCTTTACGAGACAAACGCGATGGTGTCCAAATTATTCCTTATCTTTATTCGGCATTGGCTCGGGATTGCGTGTTGCGTGCATTGCGTGTTGCGTGGTAAAAAGTTATTTGCAAAAAAACTGTTCTGCCCAAAATTAGTCATTTCGACCTTTGATGACCTCTGGACTCTGGGCTCCGCCACCGGAGGGAGGAGGGGACACGTCCTCCCAACTTCAAAGTTGGGGACTGAGTGTATTTTGTCCCACCCCCAACTTTGAGAACATGACATGCGCTCAAATTCCAAGCACCTCAAACAGTACACAGTGCACACCTCAAGCACCTTCAACCAAAGTAACTTAATAACTACCTTCAACAGTAAGAATACAGTTATCCAGGGAATAAAATGTAAAAAATCGCGCCGCTCCACGGCGCAATTGCAGTACACATTCAATTGTATACGGGTTAAACACAATTATAAATTTACACCGTTTCGAGGCGCATTTATGTTTTGTTTATATATTGCTACTTTTCTATATAATTGGGCAAAATAGTTCACTTTATCATTTTTCTAGGGCACATTAAGGGGAAAAGTTCCTTTAGTTCCGTCTAATAGTTTAAAGGGAATAATAGTTGGGCTTGAACTGATATAGCAGATTTGTAGAGCAGATCGAAACACGGGTAGTAGTGAAATAATTACCTCGCTACGCTAAGTAATTCGACATAGAACTAGTGGGCCCCTTTTAGAAGTTTAATTTCCCGAAACTTGTTTCGGGTCCTCACAACGGTTGTTTACGTTACCACTTACCAGTAAGGCGCCGTAGTTGGCGATGAACGAGCGAGCGCGAAGGAAATGTATGGGCAATTACAACTCGATCGGGCAAGTAGTTTCTGAGATACAAAAAAAAGGTGCGCACGTGCGCACGTGCAGAGACACCCACCTTTGACTTATGGGAAGTGGGGGCTGAGAGGTCCCTAACCACACACCAAATTTGAACACAATCAGTTCAGCCGTTGCAGAGATATAGAATAGGGGTGTGCACGTGCGCACGTGCAAAGCCACCCCACCCCGACTTGTGGAAAGGCGGCGGCTGAGAGGTCCCTAACCAGTAACCACACACCAAATTTGAACACAATCGGCTCAGCCGTTCCGGAGATATAGAATAGGAGTGTGCACGTGCACACGTGCAGTCACCCCACCCCTGAGTTGTGTGAAAGTGGCGGCTGAGGGGTCCCTAACCACACACGAAATTTGCACATAATCTGACCAGCCGTTGCGGAGTTATTGCGAGAAAATACTTTTCAACACCCCTCACGGGCACGCGCCACGCGCAGTGGTAGTCACCCACATGAGTCAGCACTGGTCTCAAACAGGGTAGGTTAGATGGGGCTGCTCAGCAAAGAGATCCGCTTGTCAATCGGACGTGCGGTTGCAGAGATATGAGCTCAAAAGCGTCGCCGCGGGCCGGGTCTGGCCGGGCCACTCATAATCAGATTTTTCCCATACACCACGGAAGGACGAGCGAGCGCGAAGCTCTCGCTCGTAACAAGCAGCCTGCGTATATATGCCTAAAGTCCGTCGTTATTGTGTGCAATAGTTTCCTTATGCAAGCTACCATATGCATGACATCATAATTGTCATGAAGTTTGTATGGACATTTTTCGACGGATATCCATCTATCGTCCAAACAAATGCCATATTCGTTTTTTTCTTCAGCTCGAAATACCCCGTATAGCCAAATTTCAAGACAACTTTCAGGGTGACCTATTCCCTTTAACATGGGAGTGACAGAGACAATGAATGCAAATTTGCATGCAATCAAACCATCAGGCGTGTTGACAGATATAAGTGGGGAATTGAGGGTTTTGGGGGTGCACAGGCACCCACTGAGCCCCAAAGTGCACCCCCTCACTGTCAAAATCACCCCCTCAGATTCAAAAGCACCCTCTAACTAGCAGATCACTCCACACACTTAACAAACTAATTCTGAGCGCTGCTGCATAACTTTGCCCATGGAGTCCATTTTTTTTCTTTTTTTCTTTTTTTCTTTCTTTCTTTCTTTGTCCATGGAGCTGTGTATGAGATCAGACCGTGCCCTTTTGGACGATGTTATTCGTCCAAAAGGGCCCTCTTTCGAAACTCAAAATACAGTAAGATCCTTGCATCGACTTGTAGTGCTATGATTTTCTGACGGCCGTTGTGCATGGAAATTATTACCCCCAGACCAGACATTCAAGTCAATCAATCGATTAAAGTTACTCCCGTCGTGTGGTCAGCCCTTCGGGTCCTGATAACGATCAGGGTTCGCTGGCATACCGTACGCCAGCTGTGATGCAAATTGTGTACTCTGTAGACTGAGTATGCTAACACGCATGTCTAGATACTAAACTTGCATCACAGCTGGCGTACGGTGTGCCAGCGAACCCTAATCCTTATCAGCACCCGAAGGGCTGACCACACGACGGGAGTAACTTGAGTCGATTGATTGCATTGAATACAAATCTGCCCCAGACATACCATAACATGCCATTTCTATATTAGGTATTATATGCATCTTACTAGTGACGTTTGCATCGCTTATTGCGACACTTGCTCCCTATGATTTTACGGTGCCGCTGCGGTTAAGCGGCCGTAAACGGCCGCCCCTCTCCTCTCCACCCCGCCCTTCATACCCCTCCCCCACCCCCACCCCCCTCGCTCCAGCTTAGGCTGGACCGCCGCCGCGCCGGTGGAAAGCACCCCCTGGCATTTCAACAATTATCCACCTATGTTGACAGAAGAGATATGCATGTGGCTTGTGATATTCCTCTTGCATTCTAATGGAGGAATACAATAGCGACCGTCACGTGAGAAGATCTTTCGACGGAACCATAAACAGGTGCGTCGCGTCACGTGAGAAGATACTTCACTGATGACGGAACCATTAACAGGTGCGTCGCGTCACGTGAGAAGATACTTCACTGATGACGGAACCATAAACAGGTGCGTCGCGTCACGTGAGAAGATACTTCACTGATGACGGAACCATTAACAGGTGCGTCACGTCACGTGAGAAGATACTTCACTGATGACGGAACCATTAACAGGTGCGTCGCGTCACGTGAGAAGATACTTCACTGATGACGGAACCATAAACAGGTGCGTCGCGTCACGTGAGAAGATACTTCACTGATGACGGAACCATTAACAGGTGCGTCGCGTCACGTGAGAAGATACTTCACTGATGACGGAACCATTAACAGGTGCGTCTCGTCACGTGAGAAGATACTTCACTGATGACGGAACCATTAACAGGTGCGTCGCGTCACGTGAGAAGATACTTCACTGATAACGGAACCATTAACAGGTGCGTCGCGTATGCCACACACTGGTAATCAGCTGACGCGTCGGCAGCTGGACGTTCGTCAGTCACCGTGGATCGGATACAGGCAGCCGTACAAACTAGGGCGGCACGACCAGGGCACTATACACTGGCACGACCCACACCAGCAGCTGCACCAGCCTGCTGGTGTGGGTCGTGCCAGCAGCTGCACCAGCCTGCTGGTGTGGGTCGTGCCAGCAGCTGCACCAGCCTGCTGGTGTGAGTCGTGCCAGCAGCTGCACCAGCCTGCTGGTGTGGGTCGTGCCAGCAGCTGCACCAGCCTGCTGGTGTGGGTCGTGCCAGCAGCTGCACCAGCCTGCTGGTGTGGGTCGTGCCAGCAGCTGCACCAGCCTGCTGGTGTGGGTCGTGCCAGCAGCTGCACCAGCCTGCTGGTGTGGGTCGTGCCAGCAGCTGCACCAGCCTGCTGGTGTGGGTCGTGCCAGCAGCTGCACCAGCCTGCTGGTGTGGGTCGTGCCAGCAGCTGCACCAGCCTGCTGGTGTGGGTCGTGCCAGCAGCTGCACCAGCCTGCTGGTGTGGGTCGTGCCAGCAGCTGCACCAGCCTGCTGGTGTGGGTCGTGCCAGCAGCTGCACCAGCCTGCTGGTGTGGGTCGTGCCAGCAGCTGCACCAGCCTGCAGTAACCCGGGCCCATGACGCGGAGCAGACATCCACAGCCAAGGTACTGCGTTACATCCACTGCAGATCAGCTACACCATGACCTGGGCCTGATCATACACCTGTACCTCAGGCTTGAAGTGATCACGTACACCTGGACCTCAGACCTGAAGTGATCACGTACACCTGGACCTCAGACCTGAAGTGATCACGTACACCTGGACCTCAGACCTGAAGTGATCACGTACACCTGGACCTCAGGCCTGAAGTGATCACGTACACCTGGACCTCAGACCTGAAGTGATCACGTACACCTGGACCTCAGACCTGAAGTGATCACGTACACCTGGACCTCAGACCTGAAGTGATCACGTACACCTGGACCTCAGACCTGAAGTGATCACGTACACCTGGACCTCAGACCTGAAGTGATCACGTACACCTGGACCTCAGACCTGAAGTGATCACGTACACCTGGACCTCAGACCTGAAGTGATCACGTACACCTGGACCTCAGGCCTGAAGTGATCACGTACACCTGGACCTCAGGCCTGAAGTGATCACGTACACCTGGACCTCAGACCTGAAGTGATCACGTACACCTGGACCTCAGACCTGAAGTGATCACGTACACCTGGACCTCAGACCTGAAGTGATCACCTACACCTGGACCTCAGGCCTGAAGTGATCACGTACACCTGGACCTCAGACCTGAAGTGATCACGTACACCTGGACCTCAGGCCTGAAGTGATCACGTACACCTGGACCTCAGGCATGAAGTGATCACGTACACCCGGGCCTTCCAACCTTGCCCGGCTCCGAGCCGGTAACCCTACCTCGACCGACCTGGGTAAAACCAAGGTCTGTATAAATACACAAGAGGGATGCTTGGTATAGCTTGGTAAAACAAGACGAGCAAGCACCGCACATCTACTAAATTCGGCTATAAGGAGACAAATCCGTTGATTAAAAGCACACAGACCTGCAGTGTTCGAAAACACACACCTGCAGTGTTCGAAAACACAGACCTGCAGTGTTCGAAAACACAGACCTGCAGTGTTCGAAGACGTTCAATGAATGTAAACCCGAACGATATTGTATAGGGTGTCCGCGTCCAAAGAGGACTCTAGTTTTGAACTGGCGATAGTTCGCTGCCCAGCGGTGATCCGGCACAGAGGAGCTCATATATGGAGCATCGGTTTAGATACTGTAGCAGCTAGCAGGGCAGCAAAAGGTTTGTTTTGTCCCCCCTCCCCATTCTTGAGCCAGTGGGGATTTTTTCCCCTCAATTTTCCCTGACAAGCAACTATAAATCAGTGTTCAGTTACACCATGGATAAAGTAAGTATGGATAGGTAACTCCGCCCACTTTCTATTGTTATCCGCGACCACGCGCAGCCGCTGCCGTTTCCCGTACTACGAAAACGACAGCTAGTATACCGCCCGCTCCGTGGTAGGCCGCAACGCCCAGACGGCCGCCCCGTCGCATGGTTTCTCGCCTTCCGGTGATTGTGGGATGAACCAAATTAAGTTTAAATGCATTCGGGAAGCTCTCACAAGCACTTATGACATGTTGGTTCCACCGATGGACATCATGCCTGGTAAGTTGTGCTCATACCTGTAGGAACGTCCCCGTGGTAGGCCGTTTCCCGTACTACAAAACGACAGCTAGTACCGCTCTGTGGTCACTAAATCGCGTTCGATTCCTATCCATACTGATTTTATCCATCATGGTTATACACATTATTTGTTAACCCTCCCCTCTTTAACAAGCCTTCGCTGACGCTTCACCCTCCCCCTCGCTCAACAGCTTTTCGCTGACGCTCAAGCCCCCCCCGTCAACAACTGTTATCTGACGGCGACCACTCGGCTTCCCTCGATCCCGTCCACCCCCTCATTTAAAAGGCGTGGCGGAGCCCCTGGGTGTACCCACCCGGGACCAGGCATCTTCCTTCCACCGGTGTACCCACCCAGGACCAGACCCCGGCCTTCCACCGGTGTACCCACCCAGGACCAGACCCCGGCCTTCCACCGGTGTGCCCACCCAGGACCAGGCCCCGGCCTTCCACCGGTGTACCCACCCAGGACCAGACCCCGGCCTTCCACCGGTGTACCCACCGAGGACCAGGCCCCGGCCTTCCACCGGTGTACCCACCGGAGACCAGGCATCATCCTTCCACCGGTGTACCCACCCTTGACCAGGCATCAGCCTTCCATCGGTGTACCCACCCAGGGCCAGACCCCGGCCTTCCACCGGTGTACCCACTTAGGACCAGACCCCGGCCTTCCACCGGTGTACCCACCCAGGACCAGACCCCGGCCTTCCACCGGTGTACCCACCCAGGACCAGGCCCCGGCCTTCCACCGGTGTACCCACCGGAGACCAGGCATCATCCTTCCACCGGTGTACCCACCCAGGACCAGGCATCAGCCTTCCATCGGTGTACCCACCCAGGGCCAGACCCCGGCCTTCCACCGGTGTACCCACTTAGGACCAGACCCCGGCCTTCCACCGGTGTACCCACCCAGGACCAGACCCCGGCCTTCCACCGGTGTACCCACCCAGGACCAGACCCCGGCCTTCCACCGGTGTACCCATCCAGGACCAGACCCCGGTCTTCCACCGGTGTACCCACCCAGGACCAGACCCCGGCCTTCCACCGGTGTACCCACCCAGGACCAGGCATCATCCTTCCACCGGTGTACCCACCCAGGACCAGACCCCGGCCTTCCACCGGTGTACCCACCCAGGACCAGGCATCATCCTTCCACCGGTGTACCCACCCAGAACCAGGCCCCGGCCTTCCACCAGTGTACCCACCCAGGACCAGGCCCCGGCCTTCCACCGGTGTACCCACCCAGGACCAGGCCCCGGCCTTCCACCGGTGTACCCACCCAGGACCAGGCCCCGACCTTCCACCGGTGTACCCACCCATGACCAGACCCCGGCCTTCCACCGGTGTACCCACCCAGGACCAGACCCCGGCCTTCCACCGGTGTACCCACCGGAGACCAGACCTCGGCCTTCCACCGGTGTACCCACCGGAGACCAGGCCCGGCCTTCCACCGGTGTACCCACCCAGGACCAGGCATCAGTCTTCCACCGGTGTACCCGCCGGAGACCAGGCCCCGGCCTTCCACCGGTGTACCCACCCAGGAACAGGCATCATCCTTCCACCGGTGTACCCACCCGGGACCAGACCCCGGCCTTCCACCGGTGTACCCACCCAGGACCAGACCCCGGCCTTCCACCGGTGTACCAACCGGAGACCAGGCCCCGGCCTTCCACCGGTGTACCCACCCAGGACCAGACCCCGGCCTTCCATCGGTGTACCCACCCAGGACCAGGCCCCGGCCTTCCACCGGTGTGCCCACCCAGGACCAGGCCCCGGCCTTCCACCGGTGTACCCACCCAGGACCAGGCCCCGGCCTTCCACCGGTGCACCCACCCAGGACCAGACCCCGGCCTTCCACCGGTGTACCCACCCAGGACCAGGCCCCGGCCTTCCACCGGTGTACCCACCCAGGACCAGGCCCCGGCCTTCCACCGGTGTACCCACCCAGGACCAGACCCCGGCCTTCCACCGGTGTACCCACCCAGGACCAGACCCCGGCCTTCCACCGGTGTACCCACCCAGGACCAGGCATCATCCTTCCACCGGTGTACCCACCCGGGACCAGGCCCCGGCCTTCCACCGGTGTACCCACCCAAGACCCGGCCCCGGCCTTCCACCGGTGTACCCACCCAGGACCAGGCATCAGCCTTCCACCGGTGTACCCACCCAGGACCAGACCCCGGCCTTCCACCGGTGTACCCACCCAAGACCAGGCCCCGGCCTTCCACCGGTGTACCCACCCAGGACCAGACCCCGGCCTTCCACCGGTGTACCCACCCAGGACCAGACCCCGGCCTTCCACCGGTGTACCCACCGGAGACCAGGCCCCGGCCTTCCACCGGTGTACCCACCCAGGACCAGACCCCGGCCTTCCACCGGTGTACCCACCGGAGACCAGGCCCCGGCCTTCCACCGGTGTACCCACCCAGGACCAGACCCCAGCCTTCCACCGGTGTACCCACCGGAGACCAGGCCCCGGCCTTCCACCGGTGTACCCACCCAGGACCAGACCCCGGCCTTCCACCGGTGTACCCACCCAGGACCAGGCATCATCCTTCCACCGGTGTACCCACCCGGGACCAGGCCTCGGCCTTCCACCGGTGTACCCACCCAAGACCAGGCCCCGGCCTTCCACCGGTGTACCCACCCAGGACCAGGCATCAGCCTTCCACCGGTGTACCCACCCAGGGCCAGACCCCGGCCTTCCACCGGTGTACCCACCCAGGACCAGACCCCGGCCTTCCACCGGTGTACCCACCCAGGACCAGACATCAGCCTTCCACCGGTGTACCCACCCAGGACCAGACCCCGGCCTTCCACCGGTGTACCCACCGGAGACCAGGCATCATCCTTCCACCGGTGTACCCACCCAGGACCAGACCCCGACCTTCCACCGGTGTACCCACCGGAGACCAGGCCCCGGCCTTCCACCGGTGTACCCACCCAGGACCAGGCCCCGGCCTTCCACCGGTGTACCCACCCAGGACCAGACCCCGGCCTTCCACCGGTGTACCCACCGGAGACCAGGCATCATCCTTCCACCGGTGTACCCACCCAGGACCAGGCCCCGACCTTCCACCGGTGTACCCACCCAGGACCAGACCCCGGCCTTCCACCGGTGTACCCACCCAGGACCAGGCATCATCCTTCCACCGGTGTACCCACCCGGGACCAGGCCTCGGCCTTCCACCGGTGTACCCACCCAAGACCAGGCCCCGGCCTTCCACCGGTGTACCCACCCAGGACCAGGCATCAGCCTTCCACCGGTGTACCCACCCAGGGCCAGACCCCGGCCTTCCACCGGTGTACCCACCCAGGACCAGACCCCGGCCTTCCACCGGTGTACCCACCCAGGACCAGGCATCAGCCTTCCACCGGTGTACCCACCCAGGACCAGACCCCGGCCTTCCACCGGTGTACCCACCGGAGACCAGGCATCATCCTTCCACCGGTGTACCCACCCAGGACCAGACCCCGACCTTCCACCGGTGTACCCACCGGAGACCAGGCCCCGGCCTTCCACCGGTGTACCCACCCAGGACCAGGCCCCGGCCTTCCACCGGTGTACCCACCCAGGACCAGACCCCGGCCTTCCACCGGTGTACCCACCGGAGACCAGGCATCATCCTTCCACCGGTGTACCCACCCAGGACCAGGCCCCGGCCTTCCACCGGTGTACCCACCCAGGACCAGACCCCGGCCTTCCACCGGTGTACCCACCCAGGACCAGACCCCGGCCTTCCACCGGTGTACCCACCCAGGACCAGACCCCGGCCTTCCACCGGTGTACCCACCCAGGACCAGACCCCGGCCTTCCACCGGTGTACCCACCCAGGACCAGGCCCCGGCCTTCCACCGGTGTACCCACCCGGGACCAGGCCCCGGCCTTCCACCGGTGTACCCACCCAAGACCCGGCCCCGGCCTTCCACCGGTGTACCCACCCAGGACCAGGCATCAGCCTTCCACCGGTGTACCCACCCAGGACCAGACCCCGGCCTTCCACCGGTGTACCCACCCAAGACCAGGCCCCGGCCTTCCACCGGTGTACCCACCCAGGACCAGACCCCGGCCTTCCACCGGTGTACCCACCCAGGACCAGACCCCGGCCTTCCACCGGTGTACCCACCGGAGACCAGGCCCCGGCCTTCCACCGGTGTACCCACCCAGGACCAGACCCCGGCCTTCCACCGGTGTACCCACCGGAGACCAGGCCCCGGCCTTCCACCGGTGTACCCACCCAGGACCAGACCCCAGCCTTCCACCGGTGTACCCACCGGAGACCAGGCCCCGGCCTTCCACCGGTGTACCCACCCAGGACCAGACCCCGGCCTTCCACCGGTGTACCCACCCAGGACCAGGCATCATCCTTCCACCGGTGTACCCACCCGGGACCAGGCCTCGGCCTTCCACCGGTGTACCCACCCAAGACCAGGCCCCGGCCTTCCACCGGTGTACCCACCCAGGACCAGGCATCAGCCTTCCACCGGTGTACCCACCCAGGGCCAGACCCCGGCCTTCCACCGGTGTACCCACCCAGGACCAGACCCCGGCCTTCCACCGGTGTACCCACCCAGGACCAGACATCAGCCTTCCACCGGTGTACCCACCCAGGACCAGACCCCGGCCTTCCACCGGTGTACACACCGGAGACCAGGCATCATCCTTCCACCGGTGTACCCACCCAGGACCAGACCCCGACCTTCCACCGGTGTACCCACCGGAGACCAGGCCCCGGCCTTCCACCGGTGTACCCACCCAGGACCAGGCCCCGGCCTTCCACCGGTGTACCCACCCAGGACCAGACCCCGGCCTTCCACCGGTGTACCCACCGGAGACCAGGCATCATCCTTCCACCGGTGTACCCACCCAGGACCAGGCCCCGACCTTCCACCGGTGTACCCACCCAGGACCAGACCCCGGCCTTCCACCGGTGTACCCACCCAGGACCAGGCATCATCCTTCCACCGGTGTACCCACCCGGGACCAGGCCTCGGCCTTCCACCGGTGTACCCACCCAAGACCAGGCCCCGGCCTTCCACCGGTGTACCCACCCAGGACCAGGCATCAGCCTTCCACCGGTGTACCCACCCAGGGCCAGACCCCGGCCTTCCACCGGTGTACCCACCCAGGACCAGACCCCGGCCTTCCACCGGTGTACCCACCCAGGACCAGGCATCAGCCTTCCACCGGTGTACCCACCCAGGACCAGACCCCGGCCTTCCACCGGTGTACCCACCGGAGACCAGGCATCATCCTTCCACCGGTGTACCCACCCAGGACCAGACCCCGACCTTCCACCGGTGTACCCACCGGAGACCAGGCCCCGGCCTTCCACCGGTGTACCCACCCAGGACCAGGCCCCGGCCTTCCACCGGTGTACCCACCCAGGACCAGACCCCGGCCTTCCACCGGTGTACCCACCGGAGACCAGGCATCATCCTTCCACCGGTGTACCCACCCAGGACCAGGCCCCGGCCTTCCACCGGTGTACCCACCCAGGACCAGACCCCGGCCTTCCACCGGTGTACCCACCCAGGACCAGACCCCGGCCTTCCACCGGTGTACCCACCCAGGACCAGACCCCGGCCTTCCACCGGTGTACCCACCCAGGACCAGACCCCGGCCTTCCACCGGTGTACCCACCCAGGACCAGGCCCCGGCCTTCCACCGGTGTACCCACCCAGGACCAGACCCCGGCCTTCCACCGGTGTACCCACCCAGGACCAGGCATCAGCCTTCCACCGGTGTACCCACCCAGGACCAGGCCCCGGCCTTCCACCGGTGTACCCACCCAGGACCAGACCCCGGCCTTCCACCGGTGTACCCACCCAGGACCAGGCCCCGGCCTTCCACCGGTGTACCCACCCAGGACCAGGCCCCGGCCTTCCACCGGTGTACCCACCGGAGACCAGGCCCGGCCTTCCACCGGTGTACCCACCCAGGACCAGACCCCGGCCTTCCACCGGTGTACCCACCCAGGACCAGACCCCGGCCTTCCACCGGTGTACCCACCCAGGACCAGGCCCCGGCCTTCCACCGGTGTACCCACCCAGGACCAGACCCCGGCCTTCCTTCGGTGTACCCACCCAGGACCAGACCCCGGTCTTCCACCGGTGTACCCACCGGAGACCAGGCCCCGGCCTTCCACCGGTGCCTTGTGGAGCAGGATCGGTGACAGTTGCGCTCGGTGTCGGGCCGGCGGGCCGTAGAGCAGAGCGAGCTCGAGGCCGGCTCCGGGTCCAGCCAGCCGAACATGTTGAGCCGGTGGCAGGACGGCTGCCGGTACTGAACGCCGATGCCGCAGGAGCGCGAACACTGCCGCCACAGAGTAACACAAGTCACAACACTGACCCCGGGCGCAGCGACGGCACACACTGCAGTCAAAAGACGGAGACTGATACACAGCGAGCAGGCAGCAGAGTGGTCACCACCGCTGGATCGTCCGGTGGGCACGGCGGACGCGAGATTCCGAGAGAAGGAGCGCCATTGAAACTCACCCGGTCGAGGTTTGTATCGGGCGCCAAGACAGGTGTACCTCTGCAGAAGCCATTGGGACCAGTTTAAAGTCGCAAAATATGCCGGAAGTAGTTTCCCGCCACTGACATGGAATGGCCGATTCACCACTAAGATAGCAGCACATCCAGGCTGAATCCTCACAGCTTCAGACAAACCTGAGTCTGACCTGAGCTGGAGCACCATTTACATAATTTATATTGATAAACCACGCTTGGCTCGTCCACTTCCGGCAAGCCCATACAAACAGCTCACATTAATATTAACAAGATAATCACGTCGAATTACGATACTAACGGCCGGCCGCGCGGACCGACACATTGCTCGTATCCGACAACGCAGGCTGCCACGTGCCGTCGTGCCGTCGTGCCACGTGCCGTCGTGCCGTCGTGCCACGTGCCGTCGTACCATCGTGCCATCGTGCATGTATGCGGGGTACGCTGTGCCGTGCCCAACCCGTGCACTGGCCGGGACACGGGCCTTCAGCCTTCATCCAGAACCTCACATATGGCTCAGCGCAGCCCGGTTACGGCGTATTATACATGCTCCGCGGACACGGCCGTGGCAGGCTCGCGATCATGCAGAGAGCAGACGAGCTGCACAGTGTATGTACAGTGTACGGTATGTACGGGGTGGTATATACGGGGAGAGAGCTGACCCAGTGTAGCTGACCAACACCATCAGCTGACTGCGTGCTATGGATGCATCAGCTGACTGCGTGCTGTGTGTCGAGTATAGAACAGACGTGCTGTGTGTCGAGTATAGAACAGACGTGCTGTGTCGAGTGGTGACCCTGTAGCATTTCAGTCTGGTTAAGCGAGTGTCCGCATGCAACTGTGGTTTAAGAGACGAGCTTGCCAATTTGGGCTTAAATTTGAGAAAATAATTCTTAAATTGTATCGTTGTTTTGTGTCGGTTTCGAGTGCGACATAGCTCCCAGTTAACATGCCCGGCCGATTGTTACACAGCGGCTACTGATCTGATCTCGTTCGTTAGCCAATCTCTCCGTGCATGCGTCTCTGCGTCTCTCCGTTTAGCATCATCGTGCGACGTTGGTCGTGCAGATAGAAAAATCGCTGCACTTTATCGTCGTCGGAGTCGTAAGGCAACAGAGCTGCTACTCGAGCCGCAGTCGGCCAGTCTGTGAAGGCAACAGAGCTGCTACTCGAGCCGCAGTCGGCCAGTCTGTGAAGAGGACAGAGCTGCTACTCGAGTCACAGTCGGCCAGTCTGTGAAGAGGACAGAGCTGCTACTCGAGCCGCAGTCGGCCAGTCTGTGAAGAGGACAGAGCTGCTACTCGAGCCGCAGTCGGCCAGTCTGTGAAGAGGACAGAGCTGCTACTCGAGTCGCAGTCGGCCAGTCTGTGAAGAGGACAGAGCTGCTACTCGAGCCGCAGTCGGCCAGTCTGTGAAGAGGACAGAGCTGCTACTCGAGCCGCAGTCGGCCAGTCTGTGAAGAGGACAGAGCTGCTACTCGAGTCGCAGTCGGCCAGTCTGTGAAGAGGACAGAGCTGCTACTCGAGCCGCAGTCGGCCAGTCTGTGAAGAGGACAGAGCTGCTACTCGAGTCGCAGTCGGCCAGTCTGTGAAGAGGATCGGCCAGTCTGTGAAGAGGACAGAGCTGCTACTCGAGCCGCAGTCGGCCAGTCTGTGAAGAGGACAGAGCTGCTACACGAGCCGCAGTCGGTCAGTCTGTGAAGAGGACAGAGCTGCTACTCGAGCCGCAGTCGGCCAGTCTGTGAAGAGGACAGAGCTGCTACTCGAGTCGCAGTCGGCCAGTCTGTGAAGAGGACAGAGATGCTACTCGAGTCGCAGTCTCCCAGTCTGTGAAGAGGACAGAGCTGCTACTCCAGTCACAGTCGGCCAGTCTGTGAAGAGGACAGAGCTGCTACTCGAGCCGCAGTCGGCCAGTCTGTGAAGGCAACAGAGCTGCTACTCGAGCCGCAGTCGGCCAGTCTGTGAAGAGGACAGAGCTGCTACTCGAGCCGCAGTTGGTCAGTCTGTGAAGAGGACAGAGCTGCTACTCGAGCTGCAGTCGGCCAGTCTGTGAAGAGGACAGAGCTGCTACTCGAGCCGCAGTCGGTCAGTCTGTGAAGAGGACAGAGCTGCTACTCGAGCCGCAGTCGGTCAGTCTGTGAAGAGGACAGAGCTGCTACTCGAGTCGCAGTCGGTCAGTCTGTGAAGAGGACAGAGCTGCTACTCGAGCCGCAGTCGGCCAGTCTGTGAAGGCAACAGAGCTGCTACTCGAGCCGCAGTCGGCCAGTCTGTGAAGAGGACAGAGCTGCTACTCGAGCCGCAGTCGGTCAGTCTGTGAAGAGGACAGAGCTGCTACTCGAGCTGCAGTCGGTCAGTCTGTGAAGAGGACAGAGCTGCTACTCGAGCCGCAGTCGGCCAGTCTGTGAAGAGGACAGAGCTGCTACTCGAGTCACAGTCGGCCAGTCTGTGAAGAGGACAGAGCTGCTACTCGAGCTGCAGTCGGCCAGTCTGTGAAGAGGACAGAGCTGCTACTCCAGTCACAGTCGGCCAGTCTGTGAAGAGGACAGAGCTGCTACTCGAGCCGCAGTCGGCCAGTCTGTGAAGAGGACAGAGCTGCTACTCGAGCCGCAGTCGGTCAGTCTGTGAAGAGGACAGAGCTGCTACTCGAGCCGCAGTCGGCCAGTCTGTGAAGAGGACAGAGCTGCTATTCGAGCCGAGGCGAGCTCTCTGTTGACCGTACCCCATGCAGTTCGAAGGAAGCGCCGTCACCGTTCCCAGAGCAGTGGCCCAGCCGCCAGCACCGGGCCGACAGCCTCTACCGTGCTGAGAGCGAAGGTCGACATCACCTCTGACCAGGCGCCCGGCACCCATTTGAAGGGGCACGGCCGCTTCCTACAGCGCCGTTTTGAGCGCGGTTTGCGCCGGCCGCTCGGCTGGCAGTAGCGGTGCGCCACTTTGGTCGCGCGGGCGACGTTCACACAGGCCACGGCGCGCACCTTGTACCCGGCGTCGCACCGCTGCGAACACTGCGAACACGAGCACAGCGCCGGCTGTACAGGCGGCCAGGCACGGACAGGGCGGCCGCGGCGGCCAGAGAGGGCGGCCGCGGCGGCCAGAGAGGGGTGCACGGCGGCCAGACAGGGGTGCGCGGCGCAGCAGCGGTGCAATAGAGAAACAATAGAGGGAGAGAGGGAGAGAGAGAGAGAGAGAGAGAGAGGTCAACACTCAGGCAGTCCGTTAGGCAGAGAGTCAGAGAGGGAGCATCAGAGTCGGCGGCAGGACAGAAGAACAAGCAGACAGGTAGATTGTGAACTAATCATAAAACAGATGCAGCGGCGCAGTGGAAAGGTTCGACACTCATGTTCTTACCGTAACACACATTGTGCAAACTGCATAACCTATTGCATTTATAAACTAAATAAATTTGCGCTAAACAAACGGTAGTTTGCATTTAGAAGCACAGTTAAATTGGCAATGCTAGCTCAAGAGACACAGTTCAGTCAGCACTAACAGACACGGGATAAAACCGAAACTATTGGAGAAATAAGCCAGAAGCCAGTCACGATGCGGAAGCAGAAGTGGTCCGGGAGCGGCCGGAGGGCTGCAGACAGGCAGGGCGGACATCACAGCCACACACAGGAAGGAGCAGACGTCGCAGGCCGGGAGCGCCACTCAGACGTCCACTGTGAAGCTGCAGCCAGGTCACCGACCACAGGCGGACACACGGCACGACAGGCCGCCGCCGCCGCTCACCTTGGACCAGCGGGAGACGCGCCACCGGAACTGCCTGCCGGCCGGCCGCGGACAGCTTGGTAGCTGGCAGGGCCGCACGTGGTCGGGACGGTCGGCCGGGCCGCACTGGTGATCCGGCAGTAGACGGCCCAGGTGGTCCTGACACCGCACCCGGCGCAGGTGCGTCCCCGTGCCACACGTGGCGTTACACTGGCAACACGGCCGGGCAGGGGTCAGTAACATAACGGTGCAAACACTCCATGCATGAGTCACTGCTTAGCGTTCAAGCGTGTTGTGTAATTCCCTAATACCACAGATTTGGTGTCGCTGGAACTATTAATTAGGTTTAAAAAACTCCCCTGGAGGAATGAGACCTGCAGTGCTGAATGCCGTTATGCAGCCCAGTCAGTGTCAGTGTTGCCAGTAGCGTTTATCGGCCGACCGAGCCCAGCTTGCCACAGAGCTGGCGGCGCGGCGGGCGTACCTCGCTCCACTGCCCCGTGTTCCACTGGGGGCACAGCTCCGTGTTGCAGTAGGCGGTCGGCTTCGGTCGCGTGCTCGGGTCGCAGCCGGTGGCGCCCTCCCCGCCGCGACACTTGACCTGGCGCTGCTGAAAGCCGCCACCGCACGTACGCGAACACTGCCGTATTAGGGGGGGGGGGGGGCAGCAGGGAGACATGTCACACACCAGCCACAGCCACACCAGCCCTCCCTTATTATGAGTTCTGATTGTGATGTCAGCATCAAATCTTAATTTACTGGGATACGAAAGGTGACCTTGGTCAAACATGTTTTATCAAGTCATTTCATATTAAGCAGTTTGATTAGCATATTTACTAATGGATGGAAACACACCGGCTGCCGGTGAGTGCCGACTGATCCGGCATAATATTATACTGTTAATACTGTAAGACTGCTCACTATATACCGTAAAAGTGACTGAGCCCGCCCCAGGCGCCGGTATATAGTATATACTATAAAAGTGACTGACCCCGCCCCAGGCGCCGGTATATACTATAAAAGTGACTGACCCCGCCCCAGGCGCCGGTATATACTATAAAAGTGACTGACCCCGCCCCAGGCGCCGGTATATACTATAAAAGTGACTGACCCCGCCCCAGGCGCCGGTATATACTGTAAAAGTGACTGACCCCGCCCCAGGCGCCGGTATATACTGTAAAAGTGACTGACCCCGCCCCAGGCGCCGGTATATACTGTAAAAGTGACTGACCCCGCCCCAGGCGCCGGTATATACTGTAAAAGTGACTGAGCCCGCCCCAGGCGCCGGTATATAGTATATACTATAAAAGTGACTGACCCCGCCCAGGCGCCGGTATATACTGTAAAAGTGACTGACCCCGCCCCAGGCGCCGGTATATACTGTAAAAGTGACTGACCCCGCCCAGGCGCCGGTATATACCGTAAAAGTGACTGACCCCGCCCCAGGCGCCGGTATATACTGTAAAAGTGACTGATCCCGCCCCAGGCGCCGGTATATACTGTAAAAGTGACTGACCCCGCCCCAGGCGCCGGTATATACTGTAAAAGTGACTGACCCCGCCCCAGGCGCCGGTATATACTGTAACAGTGACTGACCCCGCCCCAGGCGCCGGTATATACTGTAAAAGTGACTGAGCCCGCCCCAGGCGCCGGTATATACTGTAAAAGTGACTGAGCCCGCCCCAGGCGCCGGTATATACTGTAAAAGTGACTGAGCCCGCCCCAGGCGCCGGTATATACTGTAAAAGTGACTGACCCCGCCCCAGGCGCCGGTATATACTGTAAAAGTGACCGACCCCGCCCCAAGCGCCGGTATATACTGTAAAAGTGACTGACCCCGCCCCAGGCGCCGGTATATACTGTAAAAGTGACTGAGCCCGCCCCAGGCGCCGGTATATACTGTAAAAGTGACTGAGCCCGCCCCAGGCGCCGGTATATACTGTAAAAGTGACTGAGCCCGCCCCAGGCGCCGGTATATACTGTAAAAGTGACTGAGCCCGCCCCAGGCGCCGGTATATACTGTAAAAGTGACTGACCCCGCCCCAGGCGCCGGTATATACTGTAAAAGTGACTGAGCCCGCCCCAGGCGCCGGTATATACTGTAAAAGTGACTGAGCCCGCCCCAGGCGCCGGTATATACTGTAAAAGTGACTGACCCCGCCCCAGGCGCCGGTATATACTGTAAAAGTGACTGAGCCCGCCCCAGGCGCCGGTATATACTATAAAAGTGACTGACCCCGCCCCAGGCGCCGGTATATACTGTAAAAGTGACTGACCCCGCCCCAGGCGCCGGTATATACTGTAAAAGTGACTGACCCCGCCCCAGGCGCCGGTCACCCAGTCGCTGCTGGGTATGTCGTTGCTGAGGGCGCTGCTGCCGCCCGGACAGCTGGTGTAGGGGCAGGCGTGCAGCATGGCCGGCCGCGTGCTGTTGTCGCACCCCCCGTCAGCCAGGTGGACACTGCTCGTCACCGAGACACAGGTCACCTGGCGCTTCTTCAAGCTCTGCCGACACACAGGGCGCACACCGACCGATCGTCAGTTACGGGGGGGGGGGGGGGGGTCCAGTGTCGGGAGTGGGAACGACGGACGGTTAGGTACCGACGGACGGTTAGGTAGGTACCGAGGGTTAGGTACCGACGGACGGTTAGGTACCGAGGACAGTTAGGCAGGTACCGAGGGTTAGGTACCGAGGACGGTTAGGTACCGAGGACGGTTAGGTACCGAGGACGGTTAGGTAGGTACCGAGGGTTAGGTACCAAGGACGGTTAGGTACCGAGGGAGGGAGGGGTGTTCAAGCGGTAGAGCTTTTACAGGAAATGACTGCTGAACAGCTGACATGACCCTATTGGCAGTTGATCTCATCGGTAAATAGCATGACTTCGCTGATTAGCCTGACCGGATGACCTCACTTCCAAACCTAACTCCAATTAATCCAACCGCCTAAAGGACGTGGCTTGCCTTCAGTCGGCTTCACTCCAGACATAGGCTTCAGAACCCCTAAACTCAGAAGGATCTGACTTGACCTCGCCTATATGACCTGATGTGACCTTGACCTCAGCTGCGCATCAACTGCTCTCCAACCAACTTGCCTGACTTCTAGGCTCCGACTGAACTAGCCCGATCTCTGGTCACTAACCTGACCTGACCTGACCTGACCTCCGACTGACCTGACCTGAGCCCCAACCTCCAACTTCCCTGACCTGACCTGGGTCCTGGCCTCCGTCTGACCTGACCTGAGCCCCAGCCTCCAACTGCCCTGACCTGACCTGAGCCCTGACCTCCGACTGACTTGACCTGACCTCCGACTGACCTGACCTGACCTCCGACTGACCTGACCTGACCTGGGTCCTGGCCTCCGACTGCCCTGACCTGACCTGACCTGACCTCCGACTGACCTGACCTGACCTCCGACTGACCTGACCGCAGGAGGCGGAGCACGGGGACCAGTCCCCATGCAGCCACTCGCCACAGAAGCCCACTTGGCACGGCTTGGTCTCCTTGGGCTGCTCGACGTGCCGGCAGGCGTGTTTCGACTGGACGTGCCCCGTCCGGCTGTTGTAGCAGGCCACCGAGCGCGACTTCACTCCCCGGTCGCACGTCTTTGAACACTGAAAACCGCAGCAAACCAAACCACAGCTCAGGATTAGACACGGAAACCAGACGACGCGCTGGCCTGCTCTGTTGCCTGCTTCACACGCTGGCCTGCTCACATACCACAGAACGGAACGAATTTCCGAATCAAGGAATACGAGTATGTAAGTAAAAGGTAGGTATATATTTATGCAGCTTAACCGAATCCACAGAAGTGGGTAAAACCAAACGCGATCAAGTCAAGCTTCCTTCTCAGCATATCCAAGCCCCATGTTTTGATGGGGTTTATCTGCGGCTCATCCGCTGGAGCTTCATATCTCGGACCAGCTGCCTCGGCGCCACCCACTCCGTACCTCGGACCAGTTGCCCCAGCGCCACCCACTCCCTACCTCGGACCAGTTGCCCCAGCGCCACCCGTTCCCTACCTCGGACCAGTTTCCCCAGCGCCACCCGCTCCCTACCTCGGACCAGTTGCCCCGGCGCCATCCACTCCCTACCTCGGACCAGTTGCCCCAGCGCCAGACGTAGTTGCGGTAGTGGTCGATCCGGTTGGAGGCGGGGTCCTGCCAGCGCGGCGCCGCTGTGGTGGTCGGTGGCGGCGAGCAGGCCGGCCGCTCGCAGGCGCGGCCCCGCTCCGGCCGCGTCCCCTCGCAGAGGTCGTCACCTATCCGGTGTCCGTCCGGTGTGGCACACATCACCGACCGTCGGCTGACGCCCTGTCCACAGGTCACCGAACACTGCCCCACCGCGGACACGGGGTCAGGTCACTGTCCACAGGTCACCGAGTCAGGTCACTGTCCACAGGTCACGGGGTCAGGTCACTGTCCACAGGTCACGGGGTCAGGTCACTGTCCACAGGTCACCGAGTCAGGTCACTATCCACAGGTCACGGGGTCAGGTCACTGTCCACAGGTCACGGGGTCAGGTCACTGTCCACAGGTCACCGAGTCAGGTCACTATCCACAGGTCACGGGGTCAGGTCACTGTCCACAGGTCACGGGGTCAGGTCACTGTCCACAGGTCACCGAGTCAGGTCACTATCCACAGGTCACGGGGTCAGGTCACTGTCCACAGGTCACGGGGTCAGGCCACTGTCCACAGGTCACGGGGTCAGGTCACTGTCCACAGGTCACGGAGTCAGGTCACTGCCCGCAGGTCACAGGGTCAGGTCACTGTCCACAGGTCACGATGTCAGGTCACTGTCCACAGGGGACGGGGCACTGTCCACAGGGGACGGGGCACTGTCCACAGGTCACGGGGTCAGGTCACTGTCTACAGATCAGGGGTCAGGTCACTGTCCACAGTTTACGGGGTCAGCTCACTGTCCACAGGTCACGGGGTCAGGTCACTGTTCACAGGTTACGGGGTCAGGTCACTGTCCACAGGTCACGGGGTCAGGCCACTGTCCACAGGTCACGGGGTCAGGTCACTGTCCACAGATCACGGGGTCAGGTCATTGTCCACAGTTTACGGGGTCAGGTCACTGTCCACAGGTCACGGAGTCAGGTCACTGTTCACAGGTCACGGGGTCAGAGCACTGTCCACAGGTCACGGATTCAGGTCACTGTCCACAGGTTACGGGGTCAGGTCACTGTTCACAGGTCACGGGGTCAGGTCACTGTCCACAGGTCACGGATTCAGGTCACTGTCCACAGGTCACCGAGCACTGTCCCGCCCCCGTACCATGGGGTCAGAGCACTGTCCCGCCGCGGGACACGGGGTCAGGGCACTGTCCCGTCCCTGGGTCACGGGGTAGAACCATAGTCTTCAAACTCAGATGATATACACATTACACAGATGAACACGTAGGTAGTTGATGCAAATCAGTAGCATTTCCCATGCGTCAGTAATAGTTCCAGGAGTGGTACAGATACCCGCCGCCCATCATGAAGCAGACAATGAGATGTGTACATAGTTATATAGGTAATCCAGGCACCCCATGCACGTATTTACAAAAGGGAACTGAACCGATCCTGCTAATCATAAAGGTCCTATTCATACCAGTTGTATGCTGTAGGTATGTACTCACACGACAGTATACCTACGGTTTTCGTGAAATTAGCAGTGAAGAGGAGGACATAGGGACGCGTTCATTCGAAATGTAACACATCGGATCACTGAGCTGAGTTTAAACGACGCAGAAAACAACACAAGCTGAGCCGAACATCGACCGCTGGCCGTCGACCGCCAGCAGAACCACAAACACGACTCTACACGACAAGCAGAAGTACTGAGCTCCAACACGACAAGCAGAAGTACGGAGTCCACTCCAAGCAAACCCAGAGGCGGCAGAACCGGGGCAATCAGACCGCCGATCAGACAGGGGCCAGCGGCACCGAGCGTGCAGCGTGCGGAAACTAGGCGGCCAACGGGCTCCTCCACCAACGTCAGCAAGAACAGCCAGCTGGAGAGCAGAGCCACTATGAGACAGCAGCCAGCAGCAGAGATGGAGAGAGAGAGAGAGAGAGAGAGAGAGAGAGAGAGAGAGAGAGAGAGAGAGAGAGAGAGAGAGAGAGAGAGAGAGAGAGAGAGAGAGAGAGAGAGAGAGAGAGGAGAGAGAGAGAGAGAGAGAGAGAGAGAGTGCACCGCCCAGCAGCCAGCAGCCAGCAGCCAGAGCAGCTCAGTTGAGAAGGAGCGTTAGAGAAGGAGCGCCGCCGACTTCACCCAGACTGCTACAGCCCGCCGCTCGGCCGGTTTAGCGGGTCGAGGGAAGGGGAGAGAGAGAGAGAGAGAGAGAGAGAGAGAGAGAGAGAGAGAGAGAGAGAGAGAGAGAGAGAGAGAGGAGAGAGAGAGAGAGAGAGAGAGAGAGAGAGAGAGAGAGAGAGAGATGAGAGAGAGAGAGAGAGAGAGAGAGAGAGATAGATAGAGAGAGAGAGAGAGAGAGAGAGAGAGAGAGAGAGAGAGAGAGAGAGAGAGAGAGAGAGAGAGAGAGAGAGAGAGAGAGAGAGAGAGAGAGAGAGAGAGAGAGATGAGAGAGAAGAGAGAGAGATGAGAGAGAGAGAGAGAGAGAGAGAGAGAGAGAGAGAGAGAGAGAGAGAGAGAGAGAGAGAGAGAGGAGAGAGAGAGAGAGAGAGAGAGAGAGAGGGGGGGGGGGGGGGTCGAAGGAGAGAGATGCCGAGAGTGGCCGTGGGTCAGCGGACGCCGTCGGCCTACCTCGTCCCAGGGCTCGGTGCGCCACTGGGCGCACGGCGCCAGCTCGCAGGGCTGTGTTTGCGATGGCGTCAGCACCGGGTCACAGTACGACTGAGCCACGTAGCTGTCGCCGCGCGCACACCAGAACGGCCGCAGCCGCTGGCCGCCGCCGCACGTCTTGGAGCACTGCGACAGCGCCGGCAGCGTCACCATCAGCCCAGCCCCCAGCCCAGCGCCGGCCGCTGTCACCGTCAGCCCAGCCCCCAGCCCCCAGCCCCCAGCGGCAGCCCCGCTCTCATGCACGGTGAACGTGGCCACATGTCCCCCGCAGCCCCTGCAGTACAGCATGTCCGCTGCAGTCCAGGGCGCGGCAGTTTGGTACCGCTGCAGTGGACATGCCACCCAGCATTGGACCCCCAGCACAGCGGCAATGTATCACTACCATTCACATGTCTACGTGTAGCCCTGCCATGCGACACCATAGCCAGCTACGACACATAGCCAACTTGGCAAGGAAGACGTAACGAACATTCTGTGCGAAAGCAGCATAAAAGCAAAGCCTGTAAATATTGTGCAAAGACATGCCTATGATGAAACTGTATAGTGATAGAAAAACGTAAAAAATCAGACAGATGACAAAATAAATATTACATAGGAGTAAGATATAACAAAAAGATAATCTTTGAAGAAGACAGAGATGTTTAGCATAAGAACCATGATCATTAAACGTAATACTACAAGAAGCATTTTCAGAAAAATGAGAGGATGAGGAAAGCATAAAGCAAAAGGTGCAGCCAGCCGAATAAAACAGCCTGAACTAAAAGCCAGCCGAGCGGGTTGTGGTGGAGGGGGGCTGGGGACTTGGGACTCCCCCGGACAGCGGTGGGAGAGGCTGGGGATTCCCTGGAGCTGGGGACTCCCCGGACAGCGGTGGGAGAGGCTGGGGACTCCCTGGAGCTGGGGACTCCCCCGGACAGCGGTGGGAGAGGCTAGGGACTCCCCCGGACAGCGGTGGGAGAGGCTGGGGACTCCCTGGAGCTGGGGACTCCCCCGGACAGCGGTAGGAGATGCTGGGGACTCCCTGGAGCTGGGGACTCCCCCGGACAGCGGTGGGAGAGGCTGTGGACTCCCTGGAGCTGGGGACTCCCCCGGACAGCGGTGGGAAAGGCTGGGGACTCCCTGGAGCTGGGGACTCCCCCGGACAGCAGCACTCACGGCACTCCAGTTGCCGACGCGCCAGCTGGGGCACTCGGAGTGTCCGCAGGGCTGTGAGACGAGCCGCTCCTGGGGGCTGCAGTGGGCGTCAGCCATCCCCGAGCCCGTTCTGGTGACGCAGACGGCCGTCCGCTCCTGAGTGCCGCCTCCGCATGTTCGCGAACACTGCGGACACAGACGAGACGAGACGGTCAGACTGGACACAGAGACGAGACGGGGCGCGACGGTCAGGGGTGAAAGACATGTGGTAATATCGACAGGTATAAAACAAGATATGTGGTATGTGGTATGTGGCGCGTGTGGGTGTGGGTGTGGGTGTGGGCATGGGCGTGTGCGTGTGCGTGTGCGTGTGCGTGTGCGTGTGCGTGTGCGTGTGCGTGTGCGTGTGTAATGTGTATACAAATAATGTCTAATACAAATGTGTGTATAACTGTATACACATATTTATATACATACATGATACATTGTACACATAATGTGTATATAAATAACATAATGTGTAATGTGGCTTTTGTAATGTGTAATGTGTAATGTGTAATGTGTTTGTCCACCCCTGTAGCTTAGTTGGGAGAGCGCTGGACTTCTGACATAACCGGTCACCCGGTAGTGGCAGCCCGGGTTCGAGTCGCTTCGGCGCTCTCTATTTGCCCCTGACTGGGATGGCCTGTGGCCGGTGACAGCGGTCGCACTCAATGTCAGGTGACGTCAGAGGGCGGAGCGGACCGTGTCCAGGTATGTCGGGCACGTACAACTTTCGCTTCTAAATTCTGCCGGACGCCAGGAATTGCTTGATCGGGTGGTGGGGTCAGGCCTGCGCAACAAGCTATGCTTCGCGCGGGCCTGACCTCGGAAATCCATCCATTCAAAAACATTCGGACTACATTTATTTCTTTAACAGAATGTTCAAACTATGTGTGTAATGAGCGTTGCTGATTGAGATCATAAAACCTGTGGTAATGAAGACTTCATGAATAGCTATGTTATGTACCACAGACCGTTATCAGACAGACAAGCGCGTACTAATCACAGCGGGACCGCTCAGAGCGGCTGCGGCGGTGCCCACCTCAGACCAGTCTCCGAAGCGCCAGTAGGTGGGTTCGCAGGCGCCCTGGCACAGCCCCACGGCTGGCGGCCGGTCCGGGATGTGCTGGCAGTTGTGCTCCAGAATCGGCGACAGCTCGATCTGGGGCGAGCCCGGGAAACTCTGGAAGCACTGCACCTGGTTGCGCCGCGTGCCGGCGCCGCACGGCGAGGAGCACTCGGACCGGTGTGTCACCTTCCAGCTGTCGGACGGGGCACACGTCACGACACGTGTCTGTCACTCGGACCGGGGTGTCACCTTCCAGCTGTCGGACGGAGCACACGTGTCTGTCACTCGGACCGGGGTGTCACCTTCCAGCTGTCGGACGGGGCACACGTGTCTGCCACTCGGACCGGGGTGTCACATTCCAGCTGTCGGACGGGGCACACGTCACGACACGTGTCTGTCCCTCGGACCGGTGTGTCACCTTCCAGCTGTCGGACGGGGCACACGTCACGACATGTGTCTGTCAGTCTAACCAGAGAGCGCCGGGCACGCAGGCCAGCGTACTCGGTCACCACTGATTCCGCATGACATTTACACGATAACAGGTGTGTTCGTGCTGAGCAAGCCTCATGCGCTTGGCAGTTTGGAGCAAATATAGCAAGACATGCTCACTTTGCTCTAGCAGGCTTGATACGTTCGTTTATCAAAATATAAATGTAAAGAGTCTCCAACATTCCAGTTAAATAAAGTTGCTACACTCCTCTATCCACTGTCAGTTTGCCGGAGACCGGAGTGCTATGACTGCTAGGACTCCTAGGACTCCTAGGCTATGAGTGGTTCGTCGATAGGTGACCACCGCACGGCCGACTCAG